>CM042536.1:31817963-31987963 GCA_023630585.1 Cranoglanis bouderius
TTCACATTTTCCTCTTGACAATACCCCATAGATTCTCTATGGGGTTCAGGTCTGGTGAGTTTGCTGGCCAGTCAAGCACACCAACACCATGGTGATTTAACCAACTTTTGGTGCTTTTGGCAGAGTGGGCATGTGCCAAATCCTGCTGGAAAATGAAATCAGCATCTTCAAAAAGCTGGTCAGCAGAAGGAAGCATGAAGTGCTCCAAAATTTCTTGGTAAATGGATGCAGTGACTTTGGTTTTCAAAAAACACAATGGACCAACACCAGCAGATGACATTGCACCCCAAATCATCACAGACTGTGGAAACTGAACACTGGACTTCAAGCAACTTGGGCTATGAGCTTCTCCACCCTTCCTCCAGACTCTAGGACCTTGGTTTCCAAATGAAATACAAAACTTGCTCTCATCTGAAAAGAGGACTTTGGACCACTGGGCAACAGTCCAGTTCTTCTTCTCCTTAGCCCAGGTAAGACGCCTCTGACGTTGTCTGTGGTTCAGGAGTGGCTTAACAAGAGGAATACGACAACTGTAGCCAAATTCCTTGACACGTCTGTGTGTGGTGGCTCTTGATGCCTTGACCCCAGCCTCAGTCCATTCCTTGTGAAGTTCACTCAAATTCTTGAATCGATTTTGCTTGACAATCCTCATAAGGCTGCGGTTCTCTCGGTTGGTTGTGCATCTTTTTCTTCCACACTTTTTCCTTCCACTCAACTTTCTGTTAACATGCTTGGATACAGCACTCTGTGAACAGCCAGCTTCTTTGGCAATGAATGTTTGTGGCTTACCTAGTGAACCAAACTGAGAGACCATTTTGAAGGCTCAGGAAACCTTTGCAGGTGTTTTGAGTTGATTAGCTGATTGGCATGTCACCATATTGAGATGCACCTGTAAGTAACATTGTTACTGATTTACTTATTATTAATATATCAATGTTAATAATAACTAGTATTTATTCTAAACAAATATTAATGACCCAGTAACAAATGTGATATTCTACTACTACTACTACTACTACTACTACTACTACTACTAATAATAATAATAATAATTATAATAATAATTGTATAGTAGTAATAAGTAGTGGTAATTGTTTTCGATAAATATCTTTCCAAAAAGAGTGTATAAGAATAAAAACAAGCAATTTTGTGTGCATGTGTGTGTATATTATTATTATTATTATTATTATTAATGTTTATTATTATTATTATATATTATATATATATATATATATATATATATATATATATATATATATATATATATATATATATATATATATATATTAATACTACTACTACTACTACTACTACTAATAATAATAATAATAATAATAATTAATAATAATAATAATAATAAACATTAATAATAATAAAAAAAAATATATATATATATATATATATAAACAGCTTTCCAAAAACAGTGTATAAGAATAAAAACAAGCAACTTTCCATGTGTATTATTATTATTATTATTATTATTATTATTATTATTATTAGTAGTAGTAGTAGTAGTAGTAAGATTATTAAGATGACAATATTTTAAATTATTATACCTCAGAATGATGGGACAGAACAATGTTGAGGTGCAGCCATCAGAGAGAACACACACACACACACACACACACACACACACACATACAGTATATAGATTTTTTTTTGATCTCTTGATCTTGCCCATCTGTTTGCTAGTGTTAGCTGTCGATGTCTCCTTGTTTATCATGTATATGCATATATGTGTGTGTGTGTGTGTGTGTGTGTGTGTGTGTGTGTGAAAGAGTTGGCACAGCGACTCACTGGTTTTAATCCTTCTTTTGGCCACACCATGATGTCTTTCACAAAGTCATCAAAGTCAACTAGGACTCAGATTTGTGTGTGTGTGTGTGTGTGTGTGTGTGTGTGTGTGTGTGTGTGCGCACATGTGTCGGTGGCTATATTACTGACATTCACCTTGAAAGCTTGGCACAACTTGAGATTTCCGGTCTGTCCAAATGTCAGATAAGCACAGAAAAAAATGTGCCTTGATTTCTCTAGATTCATTCATTTAAAAATAAATAAATAAAAGCACAAATGTTTGGCTGTGCTGAAAAGATAAACAAATCATTAATCACTATATAATTGTAAGGCATAGGCACCTTTACCATAGCATGACTTGACCTTTAAAGCTTAAATGTGCCACTTTGTGTGCCTAGCATAATGTCAGATATTTCAGCGGGTGTTTTTTCTGTAGAGCCGATTTCCTTCTTTTCAATTTAGCACACTCACAAAAACACACAAATACACACATTTGCAAATAATAAGAATAAGAATCCGAAAGGTTTATGTGACTTGCAGTGATGCTCATCATGTTACTATTAGGAGGTGTGTGTGAAGGGGATTTATGTATCAGCATCCATAAGTTTTTTTGCTATATTGCAATTCGTCATGATATACAGTAGAAATCCATCAGTCCATCCATCCATGTTATACTACACAGGGTCACAGGGAGCCTGGAGCCCATCTGAGGGAACTTGGAGCACAGAGTTGGGGGACACCCTGGACAGAGCACAATCACACACTACAGACAATCGCCCACCCGTTCACACACTACAGACAATTTGGAAATGCCAATCAGCCTACAGTGCAGGTCTTTGGACTGGGGGAGGAAACCAGAGTACTCGGAGGAAACCCCTGAAGCACGGGGAGAACATGAAAGCTCTGCACACACAGAGCCAAGACAAATGTGCTAACCAGTAAGCCACTATACATGTAGTGTGGGGGGGAAAGCTGACTCTTGTGTGTTATACGTGAAAGAACAATAACCAATAACAGACAAGTTCAACCCTCACCTGTCACATTTTAATTCTCTGAGATCCCAAGGTGAGAGAATCAGGATTATTGTTAGGAATTCTGTGTGCTGTGTATTATTCTGTATTATTCTTGTAGTGTGGGTGGTTTGATGACTAAAAATAAATCTGTATAGGATTATATAAATATAATCCCAGGCATTATAAGATGTGGCCATTTTTATTTTTTTGTCACACAAGCAGCTTTCAATCAAGTCTGATTCTATCCACCTTTTTCCTGAACACAGAAGACTCGCCTGGCTCATACTGGAAGGCTGTTTTACATTTCCAGTCTCCGGTGTTTATGCTCAAATTAGCATATGCTCGTAGCTGATAATGTGACATTAAACTTGTATAAAAAATATATATATATATATATATATATATATATATATATATATATATATATATATATATATATATATATATATATATATATATATATATATATGCGGCGCCATAGTGCCGACACTTTACAGTGTCGCCATGACCAGTACCTCACCTGTCAAAGTTTAATAACTGGGTAGATGACATGATGCTATGGCCTGATATTATTAACTACTTCGTTTTCTCTGAAGGTGTTGATGGAGAAGAACTTCAAAATTACAAAAGCACTGAATAGTATAGAATTGCCTGCATAGCAATAAAACAGGCCAGGTTTTGTACAAGAAACATATTGTTATATATATATAACATTATTATTTTGTGAAAGCAGAGGTAGAGCCCAGTCAGAAAGTTGGACAGGCTAAACACACGGCTTGGGTAATGAAGTGAAGTTCGGAGGGCTTTTTGTCCACAAAATGATAAGAGCGCACACAAACCTTTTTTCGGGGGTATTTTAACTTCAACACTGCAAGCCATGCTCGTTTCCTCTCGTCAACCTTTGGCATAGAATGCAAGGCATATGGTGTCGGACACTGACGTTCTTTTCGGATTTGCTGGTGTGAGTATTTTCCAGGAATTTCTTCAGTTTATTGCTGTTGTTGTGGCAGCCACCAAGAAGAAGAAGCCTTTATTTTGTCACATATACAGCACAGTGAAATTCTTTCTTTGCATATCCCATCTTGTCAGAAACCTAGCATCAGAGTGCAGGGTCGGCCATGATACAGTGCCCTTGGAGCAGATAGGGTTAAGGGCCTTGCTCAAGGGCCCAACAGTGGCAGCTTGGCAGTGCTAGGGCTTTAACCCCCAACCTCCTGAGCAGTAACCCAGAGCCTTAACCGTTAAGCCACCACTGTCAGCTTGATCCTGAGCTCATTTTTATTCTTACTTTCTGTTTAATTCACTCAGTCGCTTTCTTTAGCCAGTTTTAATAAAGGCTCCGATAGAGAACAATAGTACATTGGAAGTTAAAATACATCATGGCAGCACTCATTAGTTTCTCAGGAAAAAGGTGGATTAGGCAAGAAAGCATCTAAATCTCTAGAAATGGCCGGAGTCACTGGGACAACTGGTTCCAATCAGTGAAGAGAACTTAAAATGTAACCAGGGCAGTCAGTCAGCTTCCGTCAGAACCAAAGCAAACACACAGAAGCGCTTGTCTACAATGATTTTCTGAAATCTGATGGTAGCTGGAGCAGTGAACCTCCGTGTTCATTCTTTTTTCCTCTCTCTCTTTTTTTTTTTCTTTTTTTTTTTACAGCAGTGAAACTTCATGTTCATTTTTTATACTCTCCACTACTTTCTCACTTCTCACAGCTTCTAAAACATATAGTGCTTTTTCTGTCTCTCACAAGCTGTTTGAAAACCTCTAGAGACACACCACACACACACACACGCAAACACATCCCTTGTCTTTTAGAGCACACACGGCAAAAATCACTGAGCGGAGAATCCGAGCTATCGCTTTAAATGATTGTGGACGGAGTAGTGGACGCTGAGAGGCTTTTGTACTTTGTACAGCCATAGCGGTATTCTGTTGTTGGTTTTATCGGCTCCCTGTCATGAAAGGTTTGTACTAAATTGAAAAGTGTCCCAAAGCTGTTGGGTCAACGCAAACAGTAGTGCTGATGGATTATTCTTAAGCCAAATCCATGACAAAATCTGTCTGGACTTCCTCTGCCATCACAGGACAGTGATGGATTGAGTTTCTCTTGGGTAGGTTACCTATGTTCTTTTTTCCCTTAGGTCCTAGTCACTGGAAAACTAATTAAGACCTTCTTTCCAGCTTCTAAAGATGAAACGCAAGCTAGCCATACAAGTGAAATGAAGTCCAGTTGCTTTTTTTGTTTTGTTTTGTAATAACTAGTTGTCAAATACAAACAATGAAGTGAGCATTGTTCAAATCCACGGTTCGAAATCACAATATGTGTGATATTATACAGTTTTGGTGTACCAAATACCTTCCACTTCTTAATAATAGACTTCACTGTGCTTCTAGGCATTGATAAAGCCTTTGAAATTTTTCTGTATCCATCTCCTGACTTGTGCCTGTCCACAACTTTATCCCGGAGATCTTTTGACAGTGCCTTGCCACCCATAGTTGATTGTTTGCTTCGGTTGCGCTACAAAATGCTCCAGGAAAGCTCTTTTCATGCTGAGCTAATCAAAATGACCACAGCTGATCACAGTTGAAAGTCAAATGGCTTTGTGTGCTATTGAGAAGGTGAGTCGCTACACCTTATTAAGTTTACAAGTCATTTTTAGGAGGGGGGTGATCCTTTTTCCAACTCAGTGATTCTAGTTTTTTGTATATATATATATATATATAATTTTATTGTTTTCTGACATGTTGGTGTTATATCTTTCACTTGGATGTTATAAGTTGCACTGAGTAAATACAGCTGGATTATTTTAAGGGGGGGGGGAGTCTTTTCTATACCCACTGCAGCTTCTGAAGGGCAGTGCTAAATGAAAAATATAAGATCTTTGAACAAAAATGATAATTTACAGCAAAAAATGTTTTAGATTCTGATATAATGAACAGAACCTTCATTGTGATATTACATCAAACAATGGCATTTATAGCAGCTACATTCAAAGCATGTGTTTATTTTTATTTATTTGTTATTTTTACTTCACATGCATGATCGATAAAGTAGACATGCTATAACGTTAAGCATACTTCATAGGAAAGCCTACCAAAAAATGCACTAACTGCAATTCAGTGACTAGTTTTCTAAACAAGAACAGTCACGGCTTCTGTAGCAGATCTTCTGTTGTTTTTTTTTCCAATCACATGCACTTATGTAAATTATTCAGCTGAAGGCAGCTCATCACACCCAAGACTAGCTATAAGGCTAGAGACATTAGGTCGCAAAGAGAAGAGTTTTCATTCGCTTTCATAGATTTTTCAATTTATTTATAATCTCTGCACTGACAAAAGGGAATATGTGGTCAATCAGATATAAGAGAATATATTACGTATATTTTACATAAAAAATATTAAGTTTCTCATCAAAACATGATTTCATTGCTTATACTAAACTTAATGCAAATACATTTCTAATTAATAGATTGAATTATGTAGAGGGGCGCGATCAATTAATGTAGTATTAACGTAAACCGATTACAAATCTCATAAGGATGTTGACACAAACGGGGATACATAACTATAGTATTAAAAGTCAATGTCAGTTTATTTATAGAGCACAATTAAAAACAACAACAGTTGACCAATGTGCTGTACATTGAGAACAAACTACAACAATAGAACATAAAACATACAACATAACAACGCACTGTACAGTATAACAATAACACAATAAGTCAATACTGATTATAACCTAAAGAAAAGGAGGTATGTTTTAACTTAGATTTAAAATCATGTAATGTAGGAGCGGATCTAAT
The DNA here is from genome assembly GCA_023630585.1 of Cranoglanis bouderius. Lineage (NCBI taxonomy): Eukaryota > Metazoa > Chordata > Actinopteri > Siluriformes > Cranoglanididae > Cranoglanis > Cranoglanis bouderius. Next base: position 31,824,578 of record CM042536.1, read on the forward strand.
AAAAACAGGAAGACTGTTCCAAAGCTTGGGTGCAGCTACAGCAAAAGCACAGTCTCAGTTTCAGTCTAGATGTAGGGACAATTAATAATCTCTGGTTGGAAGACCTAAGAGATCTCACCGGATGCATGATCAAAAGATCAGAGAGATAAGATGGTGCCAATCCATTTAAGGTTTAAAAAAAAGAAAGAAAAAAGAACACAATTAAGATGTGTGCAGTAGAATAGCACAGAATAATGGTAATGTTGCAGAATGCCAGCGACTTGGGTTCGAACCGCAGTTCGGGTGAGAGCGTGGACTTTATTGTTATTGGTTTTATTCAGGGCTTTGAAAGTACATTTTCAAATCATGTTGGATGCACAAAAACAAATAGTGCTCATGTAAGTCAATCCAATCACATGTAACCATTTGAATTGCATATTTTTTTTTTTTTTCATGCGGTCTGATTAGCAACCAGATTACATGGCTTGTTAAAAAAAAATTAAAAAGGTTTTTTAAAGGTTGTCTGAAGGATGCGTTTTTATCTCCCTGCATCAAATCTGTTCAGAGTTGTTGCTGCTAATCAAAAGTGTCACTGTGAAGTACCACTACGAAACAAAACATAAACAAATTATATAGATCCATGAAGCAATTATTAATGGATAAGTATTAAAAGGTAGCTATTATCACAGTTCAGTCATGTTAATTGCTTACCCGGATCTTTGTAAGCGAGCAATCTTATGGCATTGGACCTTCAGCAATTTTAGTCTCTGATGTAAATGAATGTTTCCTTGTCTTAAATGGTTTTATCTCCTCAGCTATACTCTGGCCTCACAGGGAGAAACTCAGGAGCGTTAACTCGCTAATTGCTTCTCTTTGTCTTTTCATCAATTTGGCTTAAGCAGTAGGTGCGTATCTCTCAATCTCTCTCACTCCCTGTCCCTCCCCCTCATCATTTCATTAGCAAGATCAAGACAAAGACAATACTGCAAACAGTATTATTTATTTTTAATGTCTTCGCTCGAGGTTCTTTTCATCCCCTTGACATGAAGTCACCATATTGTTCTGTGTCAAATTGGCTGTTAAAAAGGTAAGTTGAGAGAAATAGCGAGAGAAATGAAGAGAGAGGGGTTTAAAGGAAAGCAAGAAAGATACATGGGGTAAGAGTGGAGAGCGAGACAGGGAAAAAAATGCAGTGCGTACAGCAAGTTTAGCATTTGTCACAGTTAAAAGAAGCAGAAGGTGAAGTGTGGTGGCTTGGGATGCTTTCACTAAACGGCTTTAGATTAATTGATCCTCCCATGAACTTAATGAGCTGGAGCCCTCAGAAAGGGACAGCTTCTGCTGAAGACAAAGCTAATGGCCACTTGCACAAAACACACATAGCAGAGGAACTAAATGACTAAATGCAGTTGTCTGATGTTGTGGGTATCACAATGAAAGTTTTGTCCGATAGATCAGAAGCTAAAAACTAGTTTATTAGCAGAAATATGAGTTGTCTAATGAGCTAGTGTACATCGAAGCATCAATAGTTCTAATTCTTCACAGGACTCTCTTGTCCACCCTCATGAGTCTTGGAATTTGTGGCGTAGCATGGCAATGGTTTGCTTCCTACCTGGAAGGTTGGTCATATCATCTCCACTGGTGTCCCTCAAGGCTCAGTGCAGGCTCATCTTCTGTTCTCCCTCTATACCCACTCTCTCAGTGAGGTCATATCCTCACATAGGTTTTCATACCACTGCTATGTGGATGACACTCAACTCACCCTCTCCTTCCCTCCCTCAGACACTCATGTTTCTGCTTAGATCTCAGCATGTCTGGCAGACATCTCATCATGGATGGCAGCTCATCAGCTGTAAATTAATTAATGCAAAACTGATCTGCTGTTCATCCCAGGTGATTCATCCCCATGTCAGGATCTTCTGATCTCCCTGGAAAACTCTCTGATCTCACCTTCGGTCACTGCGTGCAATCCTGGGTAACCATGGACAATCACCTGTCCTTTTCCTCTCACATTACTGAACTGACATGCTCATGTTGATTTCTCCATGACAACATCAGAAGGATTCGTCCATTTCTATCCCCACAGGACACTCAGGTGCTGATTCAGTCCCTTGTCATTTCGAGACTGGACTACTGCAACTCGCTCCTGGCAGGTCTGCCGCTGAGCGCCATTCTACCTCTGCAGCTGTTTCAAAATGCAGCTGCTTCACTTGTTTTCAACCTTCCTAAGTTTCCCACAACATCCCATTGCTTTGCTCACTCCACTGGCTTTCTGTAGATTTAAAACACTGACGCCTACAAAGCCAAAAATGGACCAGCACCCTCTTACCTCAAAACACTTACAACACACTACGCGTGTTGCTCCTGGGGTAGCAGTGGCCCTGCTTCTGGAGTTCACGTGGCTTGGAGGCTACTCGCTGTTGCTGGGGATGGCCCCATATGAACAGCCTGGGGACTTACTTGGAAACTGTGAATATGGCATTGGACTGAAATTGATGTGGGCAGTTTTGGCGTGCTGTCATGGGAGTGCGGTCGCAGTGATGGGTTCGGGAATGCAGAAACAGACTTTGCGCTTGGATTTCAGCAGAATAGACTTCGTGTTGAGACTCTGGTGAATTTCCTGATTACACAGTTGCACTTTTGTTTTATCATGTAGCACACAGTTATAGAAGGGAATTACTTATAATTACACTATCCGGTGTCACCCAGATGAGGATGGGTTTCCCTTTTGAGTCTGGTTCCTCTCAAGGTTTCTTCCTCATGTCGTCTCAGGGAATTTTTCCTTGCCACCGTTGCCACTGGCTTGCTCATTGGGGATAAATAATGAGGATGTATTTATCGATAGAGACTTCTGTAAGTTGCTCTGGATCAGGGCGTCTGCCAAATGCCATAAATGTAAATATTCTAATAACTCTAAGCTATTTTGTTTATTAAATACAGCTAATCTAACTAATTTCTGTGTTATCCCAGAACTCATGAACCAGACCTAATGGCCAAACACATTATAGTCTGGAAGAATGTCTCTAAATTTAGTTTCAACAGTATTTTCCAATTACGACCGTAGGGTGTCTTTAAATTGCTCACTTTGCTAGTTTTCACTCTGTAACCCTTCTGTAGCACTAACTCCAGGTTCAAATGGTTTGGTAATTATCCAAAAAGCTCAGTAAGATGGTTTTGCATTGGGGAAATGTGTCAGAAATGTTTAATTTAATAGTTCTCACAGATCAGGATTGGTGTAAACTATACCAGAAATAATTTAGGGGTTTCACAGCAATAGTGGATTTATTTTAGATTTGTAAATATGTACACTGATCCATGCACTCCACACACACGCACACACAAACACACACACACACACACACACACTTCAGTATTATGGGCTATTTTGTGAAGATTCCTGTAAAAGAGTGCTTTTGGCTAGGTTTCTAAAGTGAGGTAAACATTGGAATAAACAGTAAAAGTCTTTTTTGTTTTGGTGGTGTGATTTACTAAGCGGCTCTTGTGCCAGGGATTTGGTAGAGAAGATGGCCTTAGAAATGGGAAACTGACTGTGGACTAATGCTCTCTCTCCCTCTCTTATTAATTCTTTGGCAATCCTTATTTTTCTTCTGAACACATGGCGGTGCATGCACACACCAACACAAACACTCACCAGTAGGCATGTGCTAAAATTAAATTTTACCTTGGCAGGCATTTCGTTCAGGGCTCCCTTTAGTGTGATCATACATGACAGCTTCAGTGCAACCTACCTAATTAGGAAGTTAAATGAGCTAGGCAACAAGGTCAGTGGTCCATACATGCCATACTGTATATAAAGTTAAACTTTGAGAGGCAGGGTTAGGGTCATGGTTCTAACTTTATCTGACTCCATTATTACAAATTTCAACAAAACTGCTATTACAGTAGGTGACAATAGGTTGTGCTGTGTTACTTTAGTTACTTTATTTAGCTCAAAGGATTAATCACAGGATTTACAGTTGCAGAGACAAATACTATGATGGGTAGTAAAATTAATGAAATACAGTGGTAAATGAGTCAGTCCCACAAAAATACTCTGCTCTCATGGATATCAAACAATTGCTATCAAAGAATACAAACTGCAATTCACTGACTAAATTAGATTAGGTATCGAATGTAACTAATGTCAGAGATCATGAAGTGTTCATATCTATAGTATCTGGGGTGGAAAAGGGAAAAAAGGTGAAAAAAAAAGAATGGACGCAAAATCACTGGTAAGAAATCAATACTAATTAATTGGATTTAGTCACTTTGTCCACTTTCTGGTTTCCGCTTATTCAAAAGGTTAGTGGTTATCTAACTACAGTGCCCTCCACTAATATTGGCACCCTTGGTAAATATGAGCAAAGAAAGCTGTGAAAAAATTGTCTTTATTGTTTAACCTTTTGATATTTTCTTCAAATAATTCAAAAATACTCTGCTCTCATGGATATCAAACAGTTGCAAACACAACACAGGTTTATCAAAGAAATATATATATATATATATATCTTTGTTAAATATAGACGTGCAACAATTATTATGGCACCCATATGAATTCATATGAGAAAAATATATTTGAAGTATATTCCCATTGATAGTTTAATTTTTTTTAGTACACCTGGGTGACTAGGAACTGGAAATTGTTCAACCATGACTTCCTGGTTGTTGAGCTTCACAAAATGGGAAGTGGCTATAAGAAGACAACACACGCACTGAAAATGCCCATTTCCACCATCAGGGCAATAATTATGAAGTTCCAGTCGACTGGAAATGTTATGAATCAACCTGGAATTGGACGCGTGTCTATACTGTCTCAACACACTGTGAAGAGGATGGTTTGAGTGGCCCAAAAATCTCCAAGGATCACAGCTGGAGAATTGCAGAAGTTAGTTGCGTCTTGGGGTCAGAAAGTCTCCAAAACTACAATCCAAAATCACCTACATCAACATAAGTTGTTTGGAAAGGTTTCAAGAAAACAAGCCTCTACTCTCATCCAAAAACAAACTCAAGCTTCCTCAGTTTGCCAGACACTACTGGAACTTCAAATGGGATCGGGTTCTATGGTCAGATGAAACCGAAATAAAAATTTGTCAATAAACACCAGAGGTGGTTTTGGTGCACACAGAGAGGTAGCCATATCGCCACCTTGGAATTATAAGGTTCTATCTGCGTTCTGAGCGGTTTTGAAATATTGAGCTTCAAAGTATTTGCATTCCATATAGCAAAAAAAATGATGTGTGGAGCAAGTCTCTTTCAAACATTAAAATGACAGAGAACCTAAATGAATTCTAAATGTACAATATCAAAATCCTCTCAAATTTGTAAATGGGAATTTTTGACTATTTGACCTTTAAGGGTTAATATTGTAAAATTATGACATTTTAAGACTTTAAAAACTGCAAGAAAACAGACAATGCTTCAACAAAGTTGTTTCGCAAAGTTTAATAAACATGTAAACAGATGATTCACTGACTACATACAGCTCAATACAAGTACACAGGATGGATCAAGGTTAAAATATAACCTCCCTCATACGACTATGACATGACTGGCATAAAGCAAATGGACTTCAAAACCCGAAGCTATCCTTTAGTGCTTGCCTCTTAATGTTAGGAATTGGGAAGCTAGCGTTGCTGGCTAGTGTGGTATCTAACTATGAAAATAAAGTCCTCAGCATGACTTAAAATGAACCAAAACAAAAAAAAAAAAGACCGAACTTGCCTGTAATTTGTGCGATCATCAATAAAATAATCAGTTATGAGGCTTCTTATAAACATCACGTTGCATGGCATTGTTTAGTCTTCAGTTTTCCCACTGTCACGGAGCAGAGCAGCGACATAACAAAGAAAGCTGATCCTGATTGGTCCTCTTGTGTGCATTCGAAGTGCTGATTGGCTCACAAATAGAACCTTATAGAGCCAAGTTAGAGTTTGACTTTGTAGAACCTTTTTGTTTTCTAAATAAAACGTCCCAAAATGTACATAACTTTAAAAAAAAAAAAATCACATAATGTAAATAAGTTGTCACAGAATAAGAATATGTGAATAACTCAATTTTGACAAAAATGTCAGAAAGAACCTTATAATTCCAAGGTGACGATATGGAAAAGTACCTCATGTCCACGGTTAAAAATGGTGGTGGCGCTTTAATGTTTTGGGGCTGTTTTTCTGTCAGGGGACCCGGATATCTCATTAGGATACATGGCATCATGGACTCAAATATCATCAAATATCAAATATCAACAAATATTAAATGAAAACCTGACTGCCTCTGCTAGAAAGCTTAAAATGGGCAGTGGTTGGATCTTCCAGCAGGACAATGATCCAAAACATACATCAACATCAACACAAAAATGGTTTACTGACCACAGAATCAAGGTCCTGCCATGGCCATCCCAGTCCCCTGACTTGAAACCCATAGAAAACCTGTGTGGTGAACTGAAGAGGAGAGTCCACCAGTGTGGACCTTGAAATTTGAAGGATCTGGAGAGATTCCGTATGGAGGAATGGTCTCAGATACATTGCCATGTATTCTCCAACCTCATCAGGCATTATAGGAGAAGACTCAGAGCTGTTATCTTGGAAAAGGGAGGTAGCACAAAGTTTCGACTAAAAGGGTGCCAATAATTGTTGCACACCTATATTTAGATTTTTTTTAAATAAACGTGTTTTGTTTGCAATTGTTTGATATCCATGAGAGCAGAGTACTTTTTATGATTTTTTTTAACAAAAGATCAAAAGGTTAAATAATAAAGACAATTAAATAAATAAAATATGCCTTCTTTGCTCATATTTACCAAGGGTGCCAATATTAATGGAGGGCACTGTATATTTATGGCTGGCAGAAACAGATTTTTGTAGCCTGTGAGTATACTTGCTGTGTTTACTTGCTGTGTTAATAAATTTGCTTCTAGAACAGTTGCATGCAGGGATGCAGCAGATTTTATTAGACAGATAATTTAATTCACATCAGGATATGTACCAACACTATATCTCTGGAACATTGATGACATCTTCCACAAGGCCACCTACATAGTTGAAAAGCTCCATTAAAAAAAAAATCCTTTTTCTCCACACACACACACACACACACACACACACACACACACACACACACACACACACACGCACACACATCTTTTCTTTTACAATGGCACCTGTCAATTGGTGGGATATATTAGGCAAGTGAATGTTCAGTTCTCAAAGTTGATGTGCTGGAAGCAGGAAAAATGGGCAAGCATAAGGATCTGAGCAACTTTGACAAGGGCCGAATTGTGATGGCCCGGATCAATGCTTGTCCAAAACAGCAGGTCTTGTGGGGTGTTCCTGGTATGTAGTGGTTAATATCTACCAAAAGTTGTCTGATAAAAAAAAAAAAAAAAAAAAGGGTATGATAGAAAGGTGACAGAACATACAATGCATCGACAGCTTGATGTGTATGGGACGGTCAGAGTACCCAATGCGGACCCTTGTCCTCCACCTGAAGCACCTAAATGGGCACGTGAACATCAGAACTGGACCATGGAGCAATGTAACAAGGTGGCCTGGTCTGATAAATCATGTTTTCTTTTACATTATTTTACATTATGTGGGTGCGTGTGCATCGCATACCTGGGGAAGAGGTAGCACCGGGATGCACTATGGGAAGAAGGCAAGCCGGCAGAGGCAGTGTGATGCTCTGGGCAATGTTCTGCTGGGAAACCTTGGGTGCTGGCATTCATGTGGATGTTACTTTGACACGTACTAACTACCTAAACACTGTTGCAGTCCAAGAACACACCTTCATGGCAGCGGTATTCCCTAATGGCAGTTGCCTCTTTCAGCAGGATAATGCACCCTGCCACACTGTTCAGGAATGGTTTTAGGAACATGACAAAGAGTTTGAGGTGTTGTCTCGGCCTCCAAATTCCCCAGATCTCAATCGATTCGAGCATCTGTGGGATGTGCTGGACAAACATGTCCGATCCATGGAGGCCCCCCTACAACCTACGGGACAGAAGATAGATAGATAGATAGATAGATAGATAGATAGATGGATAGAGTATCTCACAAAAGTGAGTACACCCCTCACATTTTTGTAAATATTTTATTATATCTTTTCATGGGACAACACTGAAGAAATGACACATTGCTACAATGTAAAGTAGTGAGTGTACAGCTTGTATAACAGTGTAAATTTGCTGTCCCCTCAAAATAACTCAACACACAGCCATTAATGTCTAAACCGCTGGCAACAAAAGTGAGTACACCCCTAAGTGAAAATGTCCAAATTGGGCCCAATTAGCCATTTTCCCTCCCCTGTGTCATGTGACTTGTTGGCGTTACAAGGTCTCAGGTGTGAATGGGGAGCAGGTGTGTTAAGTTTGGTGTTATCGCTCTCAAATTCTCTCATACTGGTCACTGGAAGTTCAACATGGCACCTCATGGCAAAGAACTCTCTGAGGATCTGAAAAAAAGAATTGTTGCTCTACATAAAGATGGCCTAGGCTATAAGAAGATTGCCAACACCCTGAAACTGAGCTGCAGCATGGTGGCCAAGACCATACAGCGGTTTAACAGGACAGGTTCCACTCAGAACAGGCCTCGCCATAGTCAACCAAAGAAGTTGAGTGCACGTGCTCAGCATCATATCCAGAGGTTGGCTTTGCAGAATAGACGTATGAGTGCTGCCAGCATTGCTGCAGAGGTTGAAGAGGTGGGGGGTCAGCCTGTCAGTGCTCAGACCATACACCGCACACTGCATCAACTTGCTCTGCATGACTGTCGTCCCAGAAGGAAGCTTCTTCTAAAGATGATGCACAAGAAAGCCCGCAAACAGTTTGCTGAAGACAAGCAGACTAAGGACATGGATTACTGGAACCATGTCCTGTGGCCTGATGAGACCAAGATAAACTTATTTGGTTCAGATGGTGTCAAGCGTGTGTGGCGGCAACCAGGTGAGGAGTACAAAGACAAGTGTGTCTTGCCTACAGTCAAGCATGGTGGTGGGAGTGTCATGGTCTGGGGCTGCATGAGTGCTGCCGGCACTGGGGAGTGTACTGTGACATACTGAAGCAGAGCATGATCCCCTCCCTTTGGAAACTGGGCTGCAGGGCAGTATTCCAACATGATAATGACCCCAAACACACCTCAAAGACGACCACTGCCTTGCTAAAGAAGCTGAGGGTAAAGGTGATGGACTGGCTAAGCATGTCTCCAGACCTAAACCCTATTGAGCATCTGTGGGGCATCCTCAAACGGAAGGTGGAGGAGTGCAAGGTCTCTAACATCCACCAGCTCTGTGATGTCATCATGGAGGAGTGGAAGAGGACTCCAGTGGCAACCTGTGAAGCTCTGGTGAACTCCATGTCCAACAGGGTTAAGGCAGTGCTGGAAAATAATGGTGGCCACACAAAATATTGACGCTTTGGGCCCAATTTGGACATTTTCACTTAGGGGTGTACTCACCACTTTTGAGGGGACAGCAAATTTACACTGTTATACAAGCTGTACACTCACTACTTTACATTGTACTTTCAGTGTTGCCCCATGAAAAGATATAATAAAATATTTACAAAAATGTGAGGGGTGTACTCACTTTTGTGAGATACTGTAGATAGATAGATAGATAGATAGATAGATAGATGGAGAGGTACTATATATTTATGTATATATTATAAATGTATTAGTAGTAATACTGTATAAAAAGTATAGAAAAAAAGTGTATAGAAAGAATAAAAAGTTAACAACAAAAAAAAATATCTATCATATCATATATACCACTTCATTCAGTCTACCAATAAGTTGGCAACTCAGAGTAATTAGACTTTTTCCACCATTATTTTATTTTTTTTCCTGCTGAGTCTTGCCTTGAGGGAACAGGCTGCATTTGACAGACGTTTGTGTGTAGCAATGACATTAGTGCAATATTAGCTTTCATATTTTATGTAAGCAGGGAAGTATATTTGACATATATTTGAAATCCCACCTGTTATACTGTAGCTAAACTGCAAGGGGGAGAGACAAAAGATCTCATTACTCTCTCTCTCTCTCTCTCTCTCTCTCTCTCTCTCTCTCTCTCTCTCTCTCTCTCTCTTTTCTTTTTCTGGTCATGAGGATAAATGGATCCTGACAGGAAGAGAATGGAGGAATGATTAATGACCTTAGTGATTTTGCAGGGAAGAGAATAAGAGAGAGAGAGAGAGAATAAAAGGATAGACACTGACAAAAAAAAAAAAAAAAAACTTGGGCTTTTAGACATTTGATTTTATATGAGAGATAGATAGAGGATGACGGAATAAACAGACCTCATACAACTCACACGCACACACGTGTACACACACACCCAACCCCTGAGGTTGGTTGGGTCACTCTGACCTCTATAACATTTCTGTGAAGCCTCTCTGTTGTGTGCGTTTAGTATCTTCAGGCACCATGTTTCCATTTAGGAGGGAAAATAAATACTCGTAGCACCCCACCCCCACCCCCCACCCCCCCACACACACTGACACTCACACTGAAACAGAGATAATTGAACAGAAATAGCACATGAAGTGATAGAGACAAGTGGACACACGTACACACATGCAAACACACGCTTGTAAAAAAGTCACCAGAGACATGAAACCAGGTGAACATGTGCACACATACATTATAATCAGTACACACACACACACACACACACACACACACACACACACACACAGACACACACACACACACAAAGATACATGTCCAGAAGTAAACTCAGCGTCATCTGGCCAGCTTTATATGCCACTGTCACGAGAATAAAGAGAACAGATAACTATTAGAAAACACACACACACAGACACACACACGCGCTCATGCATGGAGGCAGCCTTACGTGTAAAGCGCTGACACAGGTTGGCTGTCCTTGTCACCCCAAAGCAAATAAGCTTTAGGTTCAAATGGGATCATGACCTTTGACCTGTGTGTGTATGTGTATAGTTTCACTCTACATGATAGATGAGGCTGAAGTGACTTTCACTTTCTAGAGGCCTCTTCAATTCATTTATGGGTCAAAAGACCCATATGGTGTTTTTCTCATGTATGAGGATACTCTAGAGAGTAAACACTTGATTTATTAAATTAATTATATAAAATGAACTTCATTTTATAAGTAAAGACAGATTGCCTTATTTATATTAATATCACTCAGAGAGTCGATGATAAAAATTCAGTTACTGAGGTCAGACTTTCACTTTGTGTTGTTCATACTGAGAATATAGCCCTCAGTAAAGCTTGCTTTGTGTGTGTTTGTGTGTGTGTGTGTGTGTGTGTGTGTGTGTGTGTGTGTGTGTGTGTGTGTGTGTGTGTGTGCAGTAGAGCATTGTGTGTGTTTGATTGAAAGCATGAACAGTGTGTGTCCTTTGGGACCTTAGGGCTGTGTAACCCTAAGTTTTGTGTGTGTGTGTGTATATGTGTGTGTGTGTGTGTGTGTGTGTGTGTGTGTGTGTGTGTGTGTGTGTGTGTGTGTGCTGTAAATATTTGTACTCTCCTTATGAAAAAAGCCCAGTGGGAGAGTAAAGGGCCAGATGGCCTCTGTGTGATTTGTTTTAAAGCACAATGCGCCTATGAATATCCATACACACATCCCAGACATGCTCAGAAGTTATAGCTCCAACCTGAGAACAGGTGCAAGTGAGCAAACACACACATACACAAACACAGCTGCAGGCTAGCTTTAATAAAAACGTTGATAATTTTAGGGTGTGTATTTGGGATATTCATACTGCAAATGCGTTGATAGTGATTTGTATGTACGAAGGTGAGTTGAATGAATATGTTAAAAGGGTGACATGAAATAGAATTGATTCTTTTTTTTTTTTCTAGAGAAATCCAGACATTCATTAAGTGCTGGAACACTTTGAATGAAATGGAGAGCATGTAGAAAAATGATATGTTTTTGTGACACCTATTTGCAATAAACAATGCAAAATGAAAAAACTAAAATAAATAAATAAATATATACGGTGTCCTCCACTAATATTGGCGCCCTTGGTGAATATGAGCAGAGAAGGCTGTGAAAAATTGTCTTTATTGTTTAACCTTTTGATCATTTGATCAAAAAATGCACAAAAATACTCTGCTCTCATGGATATCAAACAATTTCAAAGACAACACAGGTAAAAAAAATATAGATCTCTCCAAAAAAAAAAAAAAAATCTTTGTTAAATATAGATGTGCAACAATTATTGGCACCCATTTAGTCAATACTTTGTGCTACCTCCCTTTGCAAACATAACAGCTCTGAGTCTTCTCCTATAATGCCTGATGAGGTTGGAGAATACATGGCAAGGGATCTGAGACCATTCCTCCATACTAAATACAGCCGTGGCCAAAAGTTTTGAGAATGACACAAATATTAATTTTTACAAAGTCTGCTGCCTCAGTTTTTATGATGGCAATTTGCATATACTCCAGAATGTTATGAAGAGTGATCAGATGAATTGCAATTAATTTCAAAGTCCCTCTTTGCCATGAAAATGAACTCAGTCCCAAAAAAACATGTCCACTGCATTTCAGCCCTTCCACAAAAGGACCAGCTGACATCATGTCAGTAATTCTCTCGTTATCACAGGTGAGAGTGTTAACGAGGACAAGGCTGGAGATCACTCTGTCATGCTGATTGAGTTAGAATAACAGACTGGAAGCTTTAAAAGGAGGGTGGTGCTTGAAATTATTGTTCTTCCTCTGTTAACTATGGTTACCTGCAAGGAAACACGTGCAGCCATCATTGCTTTGCACAAAAAGGGATTCACAGGCAAGGATATTGCTGCTAGTAAGATTGCACCTAAATCAACCATTTATCGGATCATCAAGACCTTCAAGGAGAGAGGTTCAACTGTTGTGAAGAAGGCTTCAGGGCGCCCAAGAAAGTCCAGCAAGCACCAGGACCATCTCCTAAAGTTGATTCAGCTGCGGGATCGGGGCACCACCAGTGCAGAGCTTGCTCAGGAATGGCAGCAGGCAGGTGTGAGTGCGTCTGCACGCACAGTAAGGCGAAGACTTTTGGAGGATGGCCTGGTGTCAAGAAGGGCAGCAAAGAAGCCACTTCTCTCCAGGAAAAACATCAGGGACAGACTGCTATTCTGCAAAAAGTACAGGGATTGGACTGCTGAGGACTGGGGTAATGTCATTTTCTCTGATGAACCCCCTTTCAGATTGTTTGGGGCATCTGGAAAAAGGCTTGTCCAGAGAAGAAAAGGTGAGCGCTACCATCAGTCCTGTGTCATGCCAACAGTAAAGCATCCTGAGACACCACTCATGTGTGGGGTTGCTTCTAAGCCAAGGGAGTGGGCTCACTCACAATTTTGCCTAAGAACACAGCCATGAATAAAGAATGGTACAAAAACATCCTCAGAGAGCAACTTCTCCTAACCATCCAAGAACAGTTTGGTGATGAACAATGCCTTTTCCAGCATGATGGGGCACCTTGCCACAAGGCAAAAGTGATAACGAAGTGGCTCAGGGAACAAAACATCGACATTTTGGGTCCATGGCCAGGAAACTCCCCAGACCTTAATCCCATTGAGAATTTGTGGGAAATCCTCAAGAGGCGGGTGGACAAACAAAAACCCACAAACTCTGACAAACTCCAAGCATTGATTATGCAAGAATGGGCTGCCATCAGTCAGGATGTGGCCCAGAAGTTGATTGACAGCATGTCAGGGCGAATTGCAGAGGTCTTGAAAAAGAAGGGTCAACACTGCAAATATTGACTCTTTGCATAAACTTCATGTAATTGTCAATAAAGGCCATTGACACTTATGAAATGCTTGTGATTATACTTCAGTAACAGTTAGTAACATCTGACAAAAAGATCTAAAAACACTGAAGCAGTAGACTTTGTGAAAATTAATATTTGTGTCATTCTCAAAACTTTTGGCCACGGCTGTATAATAAATAAATCTGTTGATATTTGATACAGTCCATTATGCCATGTATCCTAACAAAATGTCCAGGTCCTCTGGCAGAAAAACAGCCCCAAAACATTAAAGAGGCACCACCATATTTAACCTTGGGCATGAGGTACTTTTCCATATGGCTTCCTCTCTACAGTGAGTGCACCCAAACCATCTCTGGTGTTTATTGCCAAAAAGCTCTATTTTGGTTTCATCTGACCATAGAACCCGATCCCATTTGAAGTTCCAGTAGTGTCTGACAAACTGAAGACACTTGCGTTTGTTTTTGGATAAGAGTAGAGGCTTTTTTCTTGAAACCTTTCCAAACAACTTGTGGTGACGTAGGTGATTTTGGATTGTAGTTTTGGAGACTTTCTAACCCCAAGACATGACTAACTATTGCAATTCTCCAGCTGTGATCCTTGGAGATTTTTTAGCCACTCGAACCATCCTCTTCACAGTGTGTTGAGACAGGATAGACACATGTCCAATTCCAGGTTGATTTATAACATGCCCAGTTGACTGAAACTTCTCAGTTATTGCCCTGATGGTGGAAATGGGCATTTTCAATGCTTGTGCTGTTTTCTTATAGCCACTTCCCATTTTGTGAAGCTCAACAACCTTTTGTCACACATCACAGCTCAGTCTTACCCATTGTTATGAATGACTGGCCTATGTGTTACCTCATATTTATACCCCTGTGAAACAGGAAGTCATGGTTGAACAATTTCCTGTTCCTAGTCACCTAGGTGTACTGAAAAAAAAAGGGGGAATATACTTCAAATATATTTTTCACATATGAATTCATAGGGGTGCCAAGAATTTGCACACCTATATTTTACAAAGATTTTTTTTGATAAACCTGTGCTGTGTTTGCAATTGTTTGATATCCATGAGAACAGAGTATTTTTGAATTCTTTGAAAATATCAAAAGGTTAAACAATAAAGACAATTTTTTCACAGCTTTCTTTGCTCATATTTACCAAGGGTGCCAATATTAGTGGGCACTGTAGTTAGTTAACCACTAAACTTTTGAATAAGCGGAAACCAGAAAGTGGACAAAGTGACTAAATCCAATTAATTAGTATTGATTTCTTACCAGTGATTTTGTGTCCGTTCTTTTTTTTTCTCCTTTTCCTTTTTCCACCCCAGATACTATAGATATGAACACTTCATGATCTCTGACATTAGTTACATTCGATACCTAATCTAATTTAGTTAGTGAATTGCAGTTTGTATTCTTTTCCCACCACAAGGAGGCACCCTGCAACTGACTGATACATACATTTGTTCGCCAAACAATAATAAATTGTCTTTATTTGCATATCAATTTAAAAAGTCATGGGGCCCCCTGTTGGTCTGTGGGCCCTTAGCACTGCTTATAGCAAAAAATATATTATAATAATAATAATAATAATAATAATAATAATAATAATAATAATAATACAGCCCTAGATATACTGTAGTTAAAATATAGTTATATATGAGGATGTGTTTTGTTTGGTGATGAGGGAAGCTCCAGCTCGACATCTCACCCTTTTTAAAAATTTTTTAACTGCACTGCATCAGGACTTTCCGGATACTTTGTGTCCAATATCTGTGCTTTAAATACTCAAAATTGTTATGTTTCTTCTTCAGAATACTCTTACTTTTTACAGAAATAAAACACACACACACACACACACACACACACACACACACACACACACAAGGCTAAGCGTCTCTCTTCTGGTACTGGTTTAGTAAATTTGAGTTTGTAGGAAACTCTTTCTTTCATCTTTTTCAGAATAGTTGGATTGCTCTTTGGAGGAATAGAGAACGCCTCTGCTCCTCTGAATCAGCGAATGCATCGGGCTGTCCGCCAAAACCTGCCTCTCTCATTCTTTCTTTTTCCCTCTCTCTCTCTCTCTCTCTCTCTTCTGTCAAGGCCTCTGAGGTTTGCGGCTGAGCGCCTCACGGATCTCTGCGCTCCCTCCCCTCTGACGGAGGAAGGCAGCCGAGCTAATTAACTTATTTGATGCAGAAGCTTCACGCTCATAAGGCGCAAGCTCAATCAGCACAAATAAATAAATAAATAAGTGCATAAAAGTTGGCGGTGCTTTCTGATGAATTAAAAAGCCAGGCCAGCAGCGCCTGGTCCTGTCATAATTTCTAATTTGCCTTTTGATTTTTTTCCCCTCTGTCTTTCTTGTCTGCTCTCTTCCCTCTTGGCCATGTCAACCTCAGCACACACGCTTGTGTGTGTGTGTGTGTGTGTGTGTGTGTGTGTGTGTGTGTGTGTGTGTGTGTGTGTGTGTGACGTGGCAAAGAGTGAAAGTGAATTAATTGCAGGCTGGTTGGAACAAGCCAGAAACAATTGGCATGAAATGTGAATATTGGAATTGCATTTAGCAGGGTCAGAGGACCTAGTGTGTGTGTGTGTGTGTGTGTGTGTGTGTGTGTGTGTGTGTGTGTGTGTGTGTGTGTGTGTGTGTGAACATGCAGTAGCTGTGGGCTACTCGTTGTGTGTTTGCTGAATCAGCTGCACATTCTGTCCACTTAAACACGTCTCACACCGTAAACATCAACCCCAGGGCAGATTATTAAATATGCACATACACACAATCACTCAATGTCTGTGTGTGTGTGTGTGTGTGTGTGTGTGTGTGTGTGTGTGTTTGTGTGTGTGTGTGTGTGAGAGAGAGAGAGAGAATTTTAACTCTGACCTTTATGTAGGAAAGAAAAAGAATAGGGAAGGCAGAGAGGGAGAAAGAAAAAGCTATATGTAAGCACATTGTATGCACGTACAATTTGATTTTCTTTTGTGTGTGTAGCATCTTTTCACCCACTGCAATGTTAATAATCTGCAATAAAGTGCTGTGTCCTCAGCTGTATAGGACATATATCTTTATGCGTCGGGCCCCTTTCAATTTCCTATTTTCTTACATTTTGACTGGAAAAAAAGATATGTGTACATATAGACAGGTGACAAATTAAAGGAAAAACCAGTTGTGAGATTTTGGAGTGACCTTTTGGACTGCTCTCTCCATCACCATCATCTAAACACCAACTGAGGCTATATCTCTTGTAGAATCTCTGCCGCTGAATCCGTTCTGGCGGCTTGTAGTGGCTCGGCACCTTACCAAGACACTTTATGGAGTTTATGGTTATGGAGCAGTATTGTTGCTGTTCCTAGCTCTTCTGGAATGAGATTGATGTTGCCATTACTGCAAGCTGTTGGATCCAGACTTACAGCCAAGTGTTCAGAGGTTTAAGTGCTGCTATCGCCAATGGGACAACCCTATGGAAATCTAAATCTTTGTGGAACTTATTAACTGGTCACTCTCAGACAGTGGTGCCAACATTGCTGTGTGTATAAGCTTGTTGTGTCCAATTGTTACAAAATTTAAACAAGTCCATTTTAGCTCTGGAGTGCAGATATGATAAACTGTCTGTAACTAAATCTCCAGGTCTGGGGCTTTGATTCCCATCTCCGCCCTGCGTGTGCAGAGTTTGCTTGTTCTCCCTGTGTTTCGGGGGTTTCATCTGGGTACTCAAAAGATATGCACTGTAGGCCGATTGGCATCTCTACATTGTCCGTAGTGTGTGAATGGGTGTGTGTCCCCTGCCTTATGCCCCGAGTCCCATGGGATAGGCTCCATGCTCCCTGCAACCCTGTGTAGGATAAGCAGTATGGAAAATGGATGGATGGAATTATATAAGGAATAAGAAAAGCTGAAATGCTGAGGAGTTTGTTTACAGTGTGTGTAACTAGGCAACAACGTTCTCTTCCGTTACATGACATGTTAGTATGTGCCAGTACTTGCAGTACTCTTTTGCTACACACTCAAAAGTATATACTTTTTCTTCATGAAAAGAGTTACTTAACTGCATAAGTAGCTGGATGCAGCGTATGTTGGCTCTGACTGGGACACTGCCACACTGGATGTTCATGACACTGTTTTCCTCTCAGGTGATTCCAAATGATGCCGATTACAGGCGGTTATGATGGTAGGTGATTATGGAGAGTAATGTTAGGTAGCGATTTTATTTTTCCATTGGCTCCCAAGGCAGGTCAAAGTCTACCTTTTTTGATCCACAGGTTTTGCACAGTTTGCACAGATGCACAAAGTTTACCTTGGGGAAATGCACGTGTGTCACATCTTGCATCCTTTTCCCCATTCTTGAATGGTCTTTTCCACCAGATAAATCTGACCCATGTTTGGTCAGACTGCTGGTTTAGGTTAGAAAGCAAAACAAATGTGTAGCTTTCACGTGTCCCCCATTTTGCTGTAGCAGGGGATCAAAATCATAAATACTACAACTAAACCAGAGGTGTTGGCACATCTACTAGGATTCGAATGGGATTCTAAATGAGTGCTTTATTAAAGGCAGGTGCACTTTGACCTTGGCTTTTCTTTTCTGCCCAAGTGATCTCACAAGGCAGTTGTGTTCATTCTGAATTAATGCTGTGATAATGTGTTAATACTGAGTGTATAATTGCTCCATTTGACTTCTGCACCAAGTAGGTCTTAATTGTGTTTGCACTGTGTTTGGGCAAGTCATTATCATGCTGAAAGAAATGTTTTACCACTTAATAGACTAAATAGAGCGCAATGAATCAAAATCTCTTTACGTTTCTCGACATACACTAATCTATTACTAATTACTAATTAATTACTAATCAATTGATTTTCTTCAGATCCCATACATCATTGGCTGACTGGCATCATTGGAGCCTAAACAATGTCAGAGCACTCTGGGTTACTTTTAGTAAAAATCTGCAGATATTCAGGCAAAAAATTCTTGCCAGCTCATCTTCTGACATTCCAGTGCCTTTATGAACCAAAAATCTCAAATCATGTTATAAGACTTTCTGCCTTTCTGCCAGATCATGATCTTCATTACAATTTTTCTGCTTTGCCTTTTTCCAGTTAGATGCAACTTCCAAAGCTTTCATGCCAGATGACATGGCCAGAAATAATTTTGAATATATTTCTTTTAAATAAAGAGATTTCTTTTTGACTCTTAAGGAATTGACCTTTAATAGAGGCAGTTCAACATTTTTTTTTTCCCACTACGTTTTCAGACTTTGATTTTCCCCAGTTCCATCATTTTTTGACAGCTTAAACATCACATCTTGGAAATCCAGTTTGGTAGGCTGGTATCTTTTTTTTTTTATTATTATTATTTTTAATATATATACAAAACTATGCCTATATTTCTGTCAAATTGTGTTTTCAAACCTCTCCTCGAGGCACTCCAGGAACTGCCATCTAAACACCCATGTATTTGTTTATGAGACAGTCCACCACAAAACTAGCATTTAATTTGTTATATGTGACGTTATATAGTATTGCTTTGTATATCCCAGCCTCAGTGTTTTGACAAAATTTGTAGTTTTGCTCGTCGGTGCTGTTCCACTACAATGCGCAGCATACATTATGCAAATACTTTATACAACCATTGAAAATTCCCACCACAATCAACTTGTCATAGCAGCTAGATATTGAGCTATGGGCTAATAAATACATCAATACACCAATGCTAGCTAGATTTGTAGTGCTTTCTTTAATATGTGGCCCAGTGATGTTGTTCAACAAGTTCTTCAAAATTTCCTTCTGGCTTCAAAAATCTTGCTACTGCATCATTGCTGTAATAGACTATGTAGTACAAATTGACTTAGTAACTCAATATTTCAGGATATTGTCTCATTAATTTTATTTAGTAACTCATTGTTTCAAGATATTAATCTCATTTTCTTGACTTAATAACCAGTAATTTCAAGATATTATCTACTTATTTTGACTTAGTAACTCATTATCCTCACTTAATAACTAATTATTAAGTGATTGTTATTTCAAGATATCATCTCATTATGTGGACCTTCAGCAAACTGTTGCTGCAAAGTTTGAATCGCACAATTGTATAGAATGTCTTTGTATGCTGTAGCATTACAATTTTCCTTCACTGGAACTAAGGAGCCCAAACCTGTTCCAGCATGACTGCCCCTGTCAACAAAGCAAGCTCCATAAAGACATGGTTTGCCAAAGCTGATGTGGCCTGGACGTAGCCCTGACCACAACCTCACTGAACACCTTTGGGATGAATTGGAACGACTACCGTGTACCAGACCTCCTCACTCGACATCTGTGCCAGACCTCACTAACGCTCTTGTGGCTAAATGAGCAAATACCCACAGCCATACTCCTAAATCTAGTGGAAAGCATTGCCAGAAGAGTGGAGGCTATTATAACAACAACATCAAACAGGGGACAAAATCCGTGTTAATGCCCATAATTTTGAAATGAGCACATATGGGTGGAATGGCCAGGTGTCCACACACTTTTGACTTAGTAACTTATAATTTTTTACTTATTTTCACTTTTTTATCTAGTATGTCCATTTAGCTCCAGCCAAAACCAAACCATATTGACAAAATATACATCCACGCTCCACCATATGTATTATGTGCCGCATTATGTGCACAGTTCTGGTGTCCTTCTCCTGCAGCATGGCTTTATGTATAGCTAATTTCCCAGCAGTCTATCTTGTTGCGTAGCTGTTAAAATTTATTTTGTTGTGTGGGCTGGAAAAGGTGTTAAAGTGTTGCGTTTTTGGGATCCATCGCTGTGTGTTTGTGTGTGTTTTTGTATGCGTGTGTATGTTGCAGAAGCAGAAGGTGGCATTAGCGTCAGCTGGGCAGGGTCAAGAGCTATCTGTCAACCCCCATCACACTGCCCACACATTCTGTCATGTCTGTGTGTAGTGTGTGTGTAGTGTGTGTGGTGGGCAACGTTGTGAACCAAATGTTTCTCTAAATTGTCACTTGTTATTCTCACTTCCGTTTCTCTGCTTCTTTTTCTCTCCATGAGTTTCACAATGTTGAGTTACAGTACAAGCACACTGACTGTGAATTGGCCATCCAGTATTTTGTACCTGTTCATCATTAACTGGGAGTAAAAATGGACCAAAGGATTGTGGGATAGCGAGCGACGAGATGCAGTCTCATAGCGCTGTGAAAAACCCTGAGGTATATTCAGTGTTATGCAAATTAGGTGTGGTGCTGACCAATTCTGACTCGGGATCCAGTGTGCTGTTGCATAACTGCCAGTAATTGTTGGCATAGATAGCTCCAACTGTCATATTTTACTCCTAAAGTTCATGAATGAACAGTTATTTATTGTACCACCTTGGTTTTCTGTAATGTACGACTCCAATCTACAGGATTGCAAGGTTGATATTTGCGCCGAGTGCAGTGTGCATGTGCACTTTCACTGGGATGATGAGGAGAAAATAATTGATTGAACATACAATGCAGACAAAGAAGGGACGTAAACCCTGCCTTATACGACACTAGGTGCAATAACACAGTCCTTTATGACAAAAGTGTTCAAAGGGCTACATAAGCCCTTCATGACAAATTTAAACCTAAATAAATATTTTTAAAGGCTTATTCAACGTGTCAGCTGTCACAAAAACTGTAATTTAGATGTCAGCACATAAGTCAAGTGATAGATGTTTGGTGACATAATGCTGCATTATGACACTTTCCTGGCTGACACACATTAGAATGTCAGATAGATTACTGTCAGATGTTACAAAGGACTTATCTACTGTAGGTAGTCACTTAAACGAATTATACTTAGAATTATACCGCAATTCAAAATAAAAACTGAAATTGATGTATAATTAGATGTTATACTACACTTGTATGTTATGTTATACATACATGTAGGCCACTATAGGGTATATAATAATATACTATACAGTATGTGATATTTTTAGAATGTGCTAGCTTAGCTTTTAATTAGCAAAGGATTCAGAGAAAAATCTATTTCTACCTTGTTTTGATAAAGTGTATTCTAGCAGTTTCATTAACTAATTAAATATTTGCTCTATATACAATGTATTCTCATTCTCCCTGTAAATATAAAGTTTTAAGCAGATTCAAAGATATACCTAAATACTGCAGCTAATGCATTTCATTCTTTTTTTTTTCTTCGACTGGAGGAATTTGAGTAGCTTGTGTTTTTTTCTCTTTTATTTCCTTTTCATTCAGTGTCTATCTATGTATATACTGCATGATTGTATTTAACTGCAATGTATGATTATGATGACTGAAACTTCCTTCCTTGATGTGCATAGGAAAAGTGACTGGTCTAACTGGGTAATGTGCATTCTAAATATAGGTTCTCTCTCTATATGCAGTCATATATATATATATATATATATATATATATATATATATATATATATATATATATATATATATAGTTCAGTCAGGCATGTTTCTGAAATAAACACATTCTGCAGATAAGTGTGGGGAAAAAAGAATAGAAAGGCTGATATATGACTATAGTAGATGGTTTGAAGCTTTATGGTTGTGAAGGACGGGTGCTCAAACATTTGCACTGTAAATAAGTTATTAGTTTATTTGTAATGACCAAATAAACAGTGTACCACAAATTGCAGAAATATCTTAATAAACAAACAAACAAACAAAAACCAAAATGAATTAAAATATATAATAATAATAATAATGAAAATAACCAAATTAAATTGCGTTATCCCCTTTGCCGAAAGAAATGACTTTTAGTACTAGCTCTGGTTTTCCAGGTCATCTCCTCACCTGGCTTTTAAGCCTATTGTACATGATGGCACATAATGTTCTGAAGCTCCTTTGTTCACCAGGCTGGAAAATGGATGTATATAAAAGCCTTCTTGTGCTCTTGAAGTTGATAGAGTTGCGTTCTGCACAGTGGGGCTAAAGGACAGTTAAATATTTAATTGTCTAATAAAATTTGATCTGCCCTCAGAACTCTGCATATCTTTTTGTGTTAATGAGGCATAAAATGTTTAATTAAATCTCAAAAGGCTTTCGGGGAGGGCATACGAAGTCTCCATCACCAACAGCACTGAGAAAGAGCGATGAGTTTATCCTGTCCTCTCTTATTAAAACAGGAGAACAGTGCTCCTTCATCCTACCCTTTGTTGGATGTGTGAGACTGTGATCCATATTTTTCCGGTCACTCATTCTGGTTTTTGTTTATACTCTATCTCTCTCAATCCATCTCTGTGTGCAAATGTGCAGATGGATGTGCCAAGTGATATAATTAACATATTAATCATACACGCCCCTCCCATGTGTGCCATGTAATGCATATTAATGAGCAGTGATGCATATGCATGAGTAGCGGCACAATAATACACAATATTGGTACGGTATCACTAGGTAATTGCTGAAATTTCGTTTTGGGGAGACATTAGGATTTGACAGTCGTTTGTTGCCAACATAATAGCACATTAATTAGCCAGTGTTCCAGATGAGTGCAGCTGTTTGCGGTTGTGTGGAGAACACCTAATTCTCCCTCACCTCCAATATTAGTTAAATTCGAGCCAAATTGCAGATAGGAGGTAATATTTATTTTAATAAACCAGATGAAATTGTTCTGCTGTTATAATTTCCTAAATGCAATACATCTATATTTTCAGTTTCATCATCATTTGCAAATATAGACAAGAAATAAACCACTTTCCTGGCTAAATCAGTTGGTCCTCTCACTGCAGTAAGTTAAACGGTTACACACACTTTCTGTCTCTCTCTCTGTGTGTCTTTTAGTTCTATTTTTTTTTTCTATCTCTCTTCCTCTTAAACCTTTAGTCCTTAATGTCTATCCTTTTATCTTACTTTGACGAGCAAAGCTATCCGTGTGTTCGAATCTATTCCAGCAAGGTCCATGGAGGCCTCTATCACTTTAGCCTGTGTTTCAGTCATATCAGCTGTTCAATCTGTTATCTCTGTTTGCACTCGTATAGGCTCAGTACTTTGAGTCTGCCTAGGGATTGAATAGCATGGTATCTGCTTGCGTATGATGGCTTGCGGTGCTAGTCAGATAGCAAAGTCTTGCCTAAACCTTACAACAGCTAGCATCATTCATCCCTCAAATTCCGTGTAGTATTGTAATTGAATATGAATCCATTATTCAGAATGTGAACATAATGTAAAAATACTGGACATATAAGAATAGGAGGCACCGCAATGCTTTTAGAAGGCTTAGCAAAATGGTTCACATGGCGTCTGGTTGAGACTAAAGGTGCATCATGACTGGGTTCTCCTCAAGGTTTTTACGCCCATGTGAGTGTGAATGAGAGGTCAGATGTGAAGCTTGAAGGACAAGCAAAGACCACATGCACATTTACAGCATTTATTCATTCATCTTTAATAATTGCCTGGTCAGGGTTGTAGCTGGTTATATTATAAGTAAAATATATTATATTATATATTGTTAGAAAATATTATCATTGACATCTCTAGTTAAGATCAGTTATAAACTTGAGTGATTTAGTTGTATCATGCTGACAGTGCTGCTGTTTCTACCTCTCAATCCCCCCCCCCCCCCCCCCCCCCGCAGTGTTTTCCAGTGTTTCCGGGGCATAGTGTTAAAAAAACAACAAAAAAAACTTCAGGTTCAGGCCACACTCACATTGAGTTTAAATCCAGACACAGATATGGATATTGGGAGCACTACACAAATACAGATACAGATAGTGGCATTGTGTTACAGCATATTGGCCTAACTATGTGGCTAGCAGTCACAACAAAGCAGACACGTCGATTCTAACAAGGCATAGTAAAGAATTCATTTCAATGTCTCTTACTTTCAAAGTATTTCAGCTGAAATTGATCTCAAACATGGATTTATATGCTTTTGGCAAATCAGTCCCAAATGAGTCGTCCTATGGTAAGTCGTAAAACAACACTGGCTGTGACTCATAAATCAAGCTTATACCATTTTCTAAACAATAAAAAAGATATGGTTTTTGTTTAAGGTTTATTTAATGACGTTGTTGTGTCATCTAGCTATAATATGTGCACTCGGGCGTCATTCATTTATTGCATGCAAATTAATCGCTGTTTGGGGTCTTCTTGTGAGTCTGTTTTTTTTTTTTTTTCCAGTTATGCCCAATGTGGCTGTGATATGCTATTAAAAAAACAAATCGAGCAAGAGCAGCTGTGGTTCTATGGATCCATATGATACTGCCTTGCTTAGATTTCTAGGCTAGTCTTTGGTGTCTAAGGAGGATTATTCAGGGTTAAATAATAAATGCTCCTTTCATCCATTAGGCTATAGAGTAGAGGCTATGATTGACTTAGTTTTACGATCTAGCGCAGCATAGCAAAGTATGGCTTTATTGTGTTATTTTTCTTACCATAGCTTTCTCTTTATGTGTTTTTCAGTGGTGAGAGTGAAAGTATTTTTTCGGCAATTTTCAGCTGTGTTGGTTATGATCTAACACTACATTTTCTCTCTCTTTTTTTTTCACAGCATGTCCTCCTGGTACATTTAAGTCTATGCAGGGCACAGGGCTCTGTCTGCAATGTCCTCCAAACAGCAGGTCCACATCTGAGGCCTCCACCATTTGCGTGTGCAGGAATGGCTACTACAGAGCAGATGGAGACCTGCCAGACATGCCCTGCACTAGTGAGTCCAAAAACACACACATTCACATAAGAATGCTGCTTACTAGAAATAAATGGGTCCCTGGAATACCACGGGCTCCTGATTCTAGTCCTGGGGACGACATGTTGTGTTTTCCTTTACTCTAACACATCTGAATCTGCATAATAAATTAGTTGATGATCTGGATCTGATTAGTGCTGGGAAAATAATAAAGGACTAGGAACCACTGCACAGTGCCAGTTTCCACCTGGGCGATTCTTGGCTAAGTTTAGTGAGGAAACATGTCAGACTCTCTAGGGAGAGCTAGAAGTCTGGCTTGCAAGAGTAGTTTCCACTATCATTGGATTCTCTCAATTATTTCCTGCCACCACTGGTTTTCACAAAGTTTCTTTAGAGGTGTGCAGATGTTAGGCACCATGTTATGAAAAACTAGCGGTTCTTAACCCAGTAAGCAATGCATCCTATACTGATTGCAGATATGTTCAATCCACCCAATTCCAAATCTGTGTCAGGTAATCAAAGAATATTGATTACCTTCACAAGTGGACTGGGCAGGTGAAAAATCCAGTGTGCTCACCAGTCACATGTTTTGGTTGCCCAGAAACCTAATTCACTAGTTTAAAATGTGGTAGCTAGTGTAATTTAATAGAATACAGTTAGCAAGTTAGATATTTAAGTGTATTAATACAGACTAATGGAAACTAACTTAATTGCCCCGTTGGCCATTTCATTATCCTCTTCTAACAAAGATTCTGAAGTATCACATCAGGTTTGAGCCTTTGGCAAAAAGCCTGCAAGTCGTTCACCAATATGTCGGTTATTTTGCCATGGTATTCTCTTCTTGCATAACACATAAAAGATATTTACTCTATGAACATATACTGTTGTGAGTTGTCCACCCCAGACCTACTGTAGCTTACCTATGGTACCTATAGTTTCAGTAGAAGTAAGTGAAAGCACTGGATAAAGTCTTGATTACTTGGGAACTTCATCAGTACTTCAACTGATGACACCCCTACTCCTTTATAAATGGTAAAATATATTAAAAATTGGACCAATCATCTAGTCCTGTTGACTCAACTCCCAGTAGTGCATAGTCTTGTCATGACTGGGCATCAAATCCAATTTACAGCAGTAGAACCCAGGTCTACATTTGGAGAAGTGGTATCTTAGCTGGTTCTGCTACTCAAGAACCCTGTTCTGTTCTAGCTGCTAGGATACATTGAGAGCTGTAGGAGGCTAATGACCTGGCTGAGGTATACTTGGAAAGGAATAAACATGTATGATTTTGAATACATTAAACAGGCCTTCAAGGTTCTAAAGCAGAAAATGTGTATACACAAAGATTCAGCACACATAAAAAGTCAATTCATTTGAAATGTGTATAAAGCTAATGAAGAAAAATGAATGTTAAGGCTTGATAGTAAAAATAGAAATGGAAGAGATATACATGTTGTTCATTAGTTCATCAATACTGTTTCAAATATCTGTGGAACTGTTGGTGGATGATATTCCCTAACAGCTAGATTGAGAACTTTGGTACTAATGATATAGTTCTAGTAAGAATTTGTACTACTAGTAGAAGCTAGCTGATGGTTTTTATTGGGGGTTACACTGTACACAACATGAAAACATAAGAAGAAAATGTAGAAAAAATGGCAAATCCCTGGGGTCTGGATTAAGATAGTTGGTTCAAACAGTTTACACTATACAAAACCTAAAGATATACAGACAAACATTTGGATTGCTTGTGAGTCCCAGAGGTCTGAATTGAGAACTTCGCTAGTAGAGGAATGTTGAAACCTGGGGACAAAGTTCTAGTGAGAACTTGTACTAGCTAGCTGATTATTTACATTGAGGCTTACACTGTACACAACATGAAAAAATTGGAATGAATGGCATATCCCTGAGGGCTTCTAGCTCTTATGGTTACACAAGACAAATCTTAAGGATATAAGGACAAAAATGTGGACTTCTAGTGAGTCCCAGAGGTCTGAATCGAGAACTTTGGTAGTAGAGGAATGTTGAGACTTTGTCCTGAGGGTTTCACTGTACCAAACATAAAGACATAAAAAAGTAAGATGTGAACCGGAAGGCATATCCCTGTGGACGTGATTAAAATGTTGGTTTAAAACATCGCTTTGCTTTATTGAAAGGCACCACTGGCGGTGTGCCACAGCCCACAGCCCACATGTAGGTCACTTAGAGCCTTGTGTCATTAGTGTGATCGAGTAGCACTCGCCTCTGGAGCAACTCTTTGCAGAAGTGGGTCAGATTCTTGCCAAAGCATCTGGAAGATCAACGAGGGAGGAGTAGATGGAGAGTCATGTTCGCCAAAGTATTTGTACAGACCAGAATATCCCC
The DNA here is from genome assembly GCA_023630585.1 of Cranoglanis bouderius. Taxonomy (NCBI): domain Eukaryota; kingdom Metazoa; phylum Chordata; class Actinopteri; order Siluriformes; family Cranoglanididae; genus Cranoglanis; species Cranoglanis bouderius. The sequence continues at coordinate 31,852,268 of CM042536.1, forward strand.
TGTGTCTTCCTGGAGACTCCAATCCTGAGAGACTTGGACCTATTGGTGTTTGGTGTTATCAAACTATTTCTCTTGTTTAAGGGAAAGTGATTAGTTGGTGAGGAGTGATTGATACACTCTTCTTTTACATTAGCTCCTCCCACATGTGCTTAGTAGCCACTGGGGAGGGAAGGAAATGGAGCATGCTATGTAGGTCAAGAAAAAAAACATCTCTCTTTTTTTTGGAATCTTCTTTCATGAAAAACGGGACGGTTCTCTCTCTCTCTCTCTCTCTCTCTCTCTCTCTCTCTCGCTCTCTCTCTCTCTCTCTCTTTTTCTTGGTTATGAATGAAAGATTGAAGCCGTTACTGCAGTGCTGCAGGGCTGCCAAGATTGGGGTAGGCGCATGATGAAAATGATAACGCATACACAACAGAAATTCTTTTTGACTCTTGCTTGTGCCCTGAGGGACGGCTTTGATATGCAAGTCAGGTGGATCTAAGTAGGTTGGGGTGTTACATGCTGTACACCTATTCGTCGCAAGAATCCACTAACAAGACTAGCTACACTTGTTATTATGTTCTCAGTACATAATCGAGGACACAATATAATTTTCCTATAAGACTCCAAGACTCCCTGATTGAGCAGTATAAAATAGGCAGAAATACTATATTGAAATTGAAAAGGCATGAACGCTGTATTGATATGAACGCTTTGAACACAGAGCTGAATGCTAATTTGCCGTCGATGCTAATAGGATTGAAATGAATGCTGTATTGATGTACAATAGAGAAGAAGTCACAGTATGGGCTTTAGCCTTCGGTTCCCATGAATACATATAGATTGTTTTCTCATTAGTTTATCTCTCCAGGCTCTTATACTTGCAGTCATGATGATTTTAGTTATTTAGTAATAACACCCTACCCACTGCCAGAAAACTGCTTTGTTTTGAAATGGAGTTGTTTTTCAGGTGGTGTTGAGTTATCGAGCATGTCTCTTGATTTTATTCACCCTCTGAGGAAACTGCAGTGTGTCATTGTGTTGTGTCTTTCACTGATTCATTAGGTTTTATTTATTTGTGAGGCCTAATTGCTTGCAGGGATTTTCATTCTTTCTGTTGACTCGCTTGAAGTCTCTTCCCACTTATTCTTTGTGCAAGGGTTGCCAGGTCTGAGTGAGAAAAACTAAGGTCACTAAAACTCATAAGATGACCCACCTAAACCCTGTATGTAAAGTACGGTATGTTGTAATAACCCAGTATCCCTGGTTCTATCATAAGCTCGGAATCGCGTGTTCGTCTCATGTTTGCACGGGTTTCCTCCGGTTGCCTCCCACCATACAAAAAACATGCTGGTAGGTGTACTGGCTACACCAAATGTGTATGCACTGAGCTCTGTGATGGACCGACTTCCCTTCTTGGTTGTATTCCCTCCTCACGCCCAAGTGTTCCTGGGATTGGCTCCAGATGCACAGCCACAGCAACCCTGACCAGGATGAAGCAGTTACAGAAGATATGGCTGACAAAACACTGATTTAATCCAGTGACTACAAAACAATTATAGGCAGTTGGTCCATCAGTGTTGTTGCGTCCAAGTTATGGAATTCACTTCCACAGAGCCTTTGAGAAATCTCCTCCATTTTCTGCTTCAAAACACAACTCAAAACGCATCACTTCGCTCAGTGCTATAACTCCCTTTTTGTAAACGAGTAGCTCCAGCCCATTTCACATAATACTTTCCATCGCTTCATCCTTCACCTCATTCTATGTGATTTTTCTGGTTCTTTATGTGTTATTTAAGTTTTTTAAGTGACCTTTGGGTTTGAGAAAGGTGCCATATAAATAAAACTTTATTATTATTATTATTATTATTATTATTATTATTATTATTATTATTATTATTATTATGAGAGAAAACAATGGAACTGGTAATCTAGCTTCCTCCATCTTTCATTCTCCCTTACACACTGTCCTTTCTCACAAATACCTAGAGACCAGTATATACCCTTTCTCCCTTTCTTTGTAGGGCCTGCTGTGATAAGGCTGTGTGTAAGAGATCTGTGTGTGTGTGTGTGTGTGTGTGTGTGTGTGTGTGTGTGTGTGTGTGTGTGAGAGAGACAGAGAGAGCGAGAGCGAGAGCGAGAGAGAGAGAGAGGAGCGAGCTTTTGAAACGAGCCTGATTAGGCCAGTGATGGATAGGGGAGCAGGAAGTGTATCAGCAGGGTTCTGGAGCCTGACTACTCGGCTTAGCACTAGCCAACCATCGGCCTGATGCACGCACACACACACACACACACACACACACACACGCACACACACACACACACACACACACGCACTCACACAGACACCCCTTTATACTTCCATTTCTATCCCTCTTCTCACTCCCTCCCCACTGATTGATGCTCTCTCATTCTTTAAAGCCATCTCTCTCTCTCTCTCTCTCTCTCTCTCTCTCTCTCTCTCTCTCTCTCTCTCTGTCCCTGGAGGGCCATATGCTTCTCACTGGTCTCCCTCCTTCCTCTCCATGGGAGACCGAGTCACTGAGACCGGCATAAATAGTCTGGAGCGTTCATCACTACCTAAATTATTCCCTTAGAAATATATATATATATATATATATATATATATATATATATATATATATATATATATATATATATATATATATATATATTTATTTTATTTATTTTTTTTTTTTCCTTAGGCACATGCAAAGAAATGCTGTAGAGCAAAGATGTGTTCAAAATAAAAATTAACAAAATTAAATGTTTCTACGTTAAAGAAAAAATAGCTTAAAGAGCAGTAAACAGTAGTAAATGAAAAAAGTCAATGTTTTGTGTGACAAAAGAATAAAATAAATAAAAATAGAAGTCTCCGGTACAATTAGTGCAGTTTTATAAGGAAATGAGCTGGTAAGTTTTATTGAGCATCTTGCAGAACCAGACACAGTTCTTCTGGACACTTTGACTTTCGCACTCGCTTCTTATTTTTGCAGCAAAACCCAGCAGCCTTCATTGTGTTTACTGTCTGAAAAGTGTCTCTTACGTAATATGCTGCTTTCTTTAATGACATACAAACATTTTTCTGTCATATTTAATTTTGTGCTAGAAAACTAATGTTGTAAATGGGAATCTAAAATGTTTTTTTTTTTGTACTGACAAATATAAATAAATAAATTAATATATTAATAATATATATATATATATATATATATATATATATATATATATATATATATATATATATATATATATATATATATATATATATATATATTATTTTTATTATTATTACCCCCCCCTCCCCAAGTCTCAGACCATCTCCCAACAGGACCATACTATAGCAGATGGTGTGTGTTTAATATGAGAATTTGCACTAAACTGATTTTAGCTTTTATTTAGAGGTTTGAGATTTCGATTTATTCCTTTTAAAGATGTTTTAATATCTTTGTTTACCATTTAAACTCGCTTATAAACTTATAGTCCCTGCAGATTTCCCCCCCCACTCTATGATTAAGTCTGTATATTTAGATATCTTTTGTATTGATTTGTGCAATGTGATACAGAATTACAAAATCCACTTACACCATTGAACATCTTTTTCTTTAATGAAAATTCCAGTCAACCCTGCAATAACAGAAATTCTTTCTTGTACTTTCTTGTTGTATAGCCACAAGGAAATCTCATATCTCAATATATCCTTTTTTTAAACTTTAGTGTAAGTTTCATTATTGTTTCAACATCTCTATATGAACTATCAATTTCAGTCAAGCAAATATCAAATCTGAGACCTTTTTGATCCCCAATAATAGGTCTAATGTCTAACACCTTTGACACTTCACACCTGACCCAGCTTGGGAAGGATTTGATCATGAGTGTGGAAAAATAATAATAGCTTACACATTAGGATCTCCAGGACTGATTCTAAAATAATGGGATGTACAAAATTCACTGCCGAACAACAGCCGAACCACTTATTGTGTTTATGATGTATATGTTTATACTAGGGGGGCATGGTGGCTTAATGGTTAGCATGTTTGCCTCGCACCTCCAGGGTTAGGGGTTTGATTCCCATCTACGCTCTCGGTGCATGGAGTTTGCATGTTCTCCCCATGCTTTGGGGGTTTCCCAAAATTGTCTGTAGTGTGTGTGATTGTGCCTCGAGTCCCATGGAATAGGCTCTAGGCTCCCTGCAACCCTGTGTAGGAAAAGTGGTACAGAATATGGATGGATGGATGTTTATACTGTATATGACCAAAGGTTTGGGAAAAACAGTTCATTCAACAGTTTCATTATCTGAGGGCATTAGCTCACATATACAGTTGCAATCAAAATTATTCAACCCCCACTGCAAATCAGGTTTATTGTTAAAATTTACAGACTTTCAGCTGTTTGCATTGAACAAATCAAACAAAAGCAATTGAAATAGCGAAACACAATGAATGCTTCAAGTGGTTTCCCCAAATTCAACTGAAAATGCAACTTATAATGACTTCTCCAGTTGGAAAATTATTCAACCCCTTCATGGCAAGCATCTTTATACTTAATAGAGCACCCTTTTGCTGTTATGACCTGCTGCAAAAGAGATGCATAGCCAGACACCAGCTTCTGGCAGCATTCCTGAGGAATCTTAGCCCATTCCCCAACATGAGAAATGGCCTCCAGTTCAGTAATATTCTTGGGTTTGTGTGCTGCAACCACCTTCTTCAAATCAATAAGTCAGGTGACTGTGATGGCCCTGTAGAATCTTCCAGCACTTCTTCTGCAACCAAGCCTTGGTGGAATTTTAGGTATGCTTGGGATCATTGTCCTGTTGTAAGGTCCAATGACACCCAACCTTCAGCATGTTTTCTCCTAGGATTTCCTGATACGTCAATGAATCCATCTTGCCTTCCACATGCTGCAGGTTTCCAGTGCCAGAGGATGCAAAGCAGCCCCAGAGCATTACAGAGCCACCACCATGCTTGACTGTGGACAGAGTGTTCTTTCTTAATTCTTCTTTCTCTAGAAATAACGCTGATCCATCGTGCTGAAACGTTCCAGTTTTGTTTCATCGCTCCACAGAACAGAATCTCAAAACTTCTCTGGCTTATTTATATGATTTTGAGATGACTTTTCTTGAGCTTTTGGGTCACTAGTGGAGTTCACACTACATCTTGGAGTTCTGGCATGGAAACATTCTTTGTTTAGTATGCGCCATACTGTGCTCACTGAAACCTCAGTGCCTGTTACCAACCAGTCTTGCTGCAGGTCTTTTGCAGTCACTCAAGGGTTTTTCACAACCTGCCTTCTCAGAAATCTGGTTGCAGCCGTTGATAGCTTCCTTTTTCTGCCCTGTCCGGGTATTTCATGTATTTTCTGCCCCTAGCCAGTTCAGGTATTTCATGTGTTCCAACTCGAGCACACCTGGTGCAACTAATGAAGCCCTTGATTAGTTGCATCAAATGTGCTTGAGACAACACCTGTTTTGCATACTTGTGCTGTTGTAAGGGATTCTATTCAGGGGGTTGAATAATTTTGAGACTGGAGAAGTCATTATAAGTTGCATTTTCAGTTGAATTTTGGGAAATCTGAAGCATTTGTTGTGTTGAACTATTTCAATTGCTTTTGTTTGATTTGTTCATTGCAAACAGCTGAAAGTCTTTACAACAGTGGTGAACAGAAAAGCATCTCAGAATGCACAACACACCAAATTTTGAGGTGGACACTACAACAGCAGAACACTACAACAGTGGACACTACAACAGCAGAACACTACAACAGTGGACACTACAACAGCAGAACTCAACCAAGAACAGGAATCTGAGGGTACATTGAGATGCTTTTCTGCTCACCACGGTTGTGAGGAGTGGTTATTTAAGTTACTGTGATTATTCAAATCCTGTCAGGTTGAACAAGTATGGCTATTGTTCTCTGAACTCTCTCGTCAGCAAGGTGTTTCCACTCATAGAACTGGGGGAAAAAAAAAAAAAATATATATATATATATATATATATATATATATATATATATATATATATATAAACTCTAGAGACTGCTGTGTGTAAAACCCCCAGGAGAGACACAGTTTCAGAAACGTTCAAACTAAACCTGGCACCAACCCCCATGCCACAGTCAAATTCACTGGGATTTCATTTTTTGCCATCCTAGTGTTTGATATGAAGCTCTTGACCTGTGTCTGCATGATTTTATGCATTATTCTACTGCCACATGATTGTCGGATTGGATTATTGCATGAATGATCAGATGTACAAGTGCTGCAAATATAGTGGCCAGTGAATATATATGAGTTACAGCATTTGGATACACTGGAAAAGGCCTCTGGGAAAAGTAACAGTTTATTTAAAATGATAACTATTTAAAAAGTGGTGGATTTAGCCATCAAGTCATTTCTCATGGCGTGGTTCTAATCTGGTGGATGTGAGACTGAGTGGACTTCAGTCATGTCAGAGCTCAGGCTCAGGCTCAGGCTCAGTAACCTGCTTAGAGATGTAAAAAGAGGAGAAAATGTGAATGTGAAAATATTGCCATAAATGAATTATTTTCTACTGCAATGCATCATTTCTTTCTCTCTCTAAAACACACACACACACACACACACACACACACACACACACACACACACACTATTGAGTCGAATTTATACCAGTGAGACATGAATCAGCCCAGTCTGAGCCACTGTCTGCATACCACCTATACGTAGCTCTATAGTTCTCAGCGAGAGAGTTCCTCCAAGTGCACACCCTTGCTAAGCCCACAAAACGCTCTCACACACATCCACACACACCGCAGAGCTGCAGGTACAGATGCAGTAAACAGACTTTAAGCCACTGTAATTGCTTTGCTAATCCTCTAGCTGCAGCCACTGCCTTCAACTGACTCTGCACTGTGCATAGCTGTGCTCTCTCTCTCTCTCTCTCTCTCTCTCTCTCTCTCTCTCTCACACACACACACACATACACACACAACACACATTCTCAAATATAAAACAGTCACACAAACACACATACAGAGTTCATTATAATGATTATAATTATAAAGTAATTATACAGCAACAAATTGTACAGCTTTGCACTACAGTATATTGGATTTGAAACAATGTCTGATAAACAAGGTCAGTTTTAATTTGAGGAATCTAGATTGAGTGAACTATACTCTGAATCATGCATGTCATACTTTCATCCCATGGGACCAAAAATATGCTCTGAGTTGTAAGATGGAATCTTACTCTTTCTATTTTTGGGTCTGTTTTTTCCCCCCCTAGATTAACATTCTGTTTTTAAGTACCAAAAAGCAAACTAGCTAAATAATTAACATTTCTCCAAATGGAATGCCAACTCCTAGCTAGCTGCTTGTGTTCAACCCTTAACCTACAATTGTTATGCTTAATTATTTAATTATTAGATTATCTCCACACTTCCTACAGTTCTGGTTCCTCGTTTCCTCTTCTTCTTACTGTTTCCTCTTTCCTTTCTGGTTTCCAGACAGGTAAGTTCTCTTCATTTTGAAATTCAAAATAGACCTAAGTCCCACATGACAGTGAGATGGGGTTGTACAAGTATAGAACTTGTATAGCATTTAATCGGAGGATTAAAGGGGGGGGGGGGTTGTTTGAGGATAGGGGGGGAACTATAGTACCTGGAGGAAACCCCAGAGGCACACAGGGCGGAGGTGGGATTCAAACCCCCAAACCCAGAGGTAAACCACCATGCCCCCACAACCATATGCCAATCAAAATTGACAAAAAGCGGTTAGTGTAATCTATAAGTGTTCATGTAGGATTATGTCGGTTATCATGAAGAACTTAGGTAGGTGTCATGTAGCATTATGAACCCCTTAAGTAAAGTGATACTAAGGTTTATGAGACTGGATTTGTGTCCATTTGGTTTTTATTTTCATTGCTCGATAATTAGAAAAGCAAAACATCTGAGTCAGGAATTTCACATCTGAAATAATGCCACCATTAGCATAGTTAGATAGTTAGGCTTTGAGGCCAATCAACGATTTGGAGTTGCTGAATATTTGATGGGATGAAACACTATGAAATCTTATATGCTCTGCAATTTCCCAACGCTGCCAAGAGCCAAATTGCCTCTGTGCATTGGCCTGCAGTGGACGCCTTGTAGCAGCAGATAGAGCATAATCTTCCTCAGGCCAATTTTCTCCCAGTTATCCAGGGATGAGCTGAGCTGAGCTGAACTGAGAGACCCACAACCCTAAATGCACACAAACACCAAATACACACACACACACACACACACACACACACACACACACACACACACACACACACACACACACACACACACACACACACACACACACACGGGTACAGAGCAATATGCACACATGCTTTGATACTGATCAGTTTTATTCTAGGTCTCAGGAGGCTCTTTACACAATCATAATCCAAACATACGAGAGCATGAACAAAGCCTGGGGATTTGGAGACAGAGAGAAGGACAGAAAGAGAGACAGATAGGAGGTGTGGGAGTGTGTAGTCTAAACAATGCTGGTGTCAGACGGTTATTGTGAGGGCAGTGAGGTAAGCAATTTTCATTATAAGCCAATCAAGGCAAAACACACTGACAGCGACTCACTTGGCAAGTAGTGTTGTGAGTTTATTGTGTGTTAAATCCACCTGCGTTAGCATCCAGTTAATACTCCATCATAGTCATGTCAATGTTAAAGAGATTAGTCTTGCTCTTCTCCTTTTTTCTTTTTTTTTTCCCTTACCCAAATATGCAGCAGCATTGTTTGCCACAGATATGCCACAGTTTGTTTCTACTGTCATACAAAATCACACTCATGGCACCTTATTGTCTAATGTGTGTGTGTGTGTGTGTGTGTGTGTGTGTGTGTGTGTGTGTGTGTGTGTGTGTGTGTGTGTGTGTGTGCGCGTTCAAGGCGATTGCTGCTGATAGTGATGACCTTCCTGCATTGTTGACGCTCACCATATCTATGCGATCTCTCTGGATTACGCACACACACACACACACACACAGACACACAGACACAGCCACACACACACATGACAAAGCTACAGAATCATTTGGGCCAGACATTTAGTCGTTTAGTGAATCACCCTCAGACGGCCGTGTTGGACTGCTAATAGGACGCTGAGCAGCTGCCAGGCATGATTACAGTCTGATTGTGGCACTGATATCCGTGGCCTGTAGAGCGCTGACCTCTTTATAATAAACTCCTGCACACATCCAGTCCCACATTATCTTTGATGATGGCATTGATATGGTGTGTGCAGCGATTCTTCTCAGAGAACCAAGAGGAGGGAATGTTTTTTTAGGGGTGCAGCTAAAAATAGTTTAAACATTAGATTGGTTGAATGCAGTGGACACAGAATCATCATGGATGGAAGGGGTGAGGAGGGATTTGATTAGCTTGAGAAATGAAAAATTAAGTTAAATATCAGTGACAAGAAAGCAAAATGAAAAATTAATATACGGTAGAATGTTAATAGTAGACGGCTACCATCAGCCAAGAAGAGGAATCGGAGGCTACTAAAACTGGACAGTTGAAGATTGGAAAAAGACCAGGGAATATCTTTTTTCCCATTCTTTGCTGACAGGAGTGGCCCATCTGCCTTAAGGTTTGACATGCTGTCCATTCTGAGATGTTTTTCTGCTCACCACGGTTGTAAAGAGTGATTATTTGAGTTAATGTACTGTAGCTTTCCTGTAGCTAGAACCAGTCTGACCGTTCTCCTTTGAATCTCATCAACAAGTCGTTTCCTCCCAAATAACTGCCACAGACTGGATGTTTTTTTTTTGTTTGTTTCTCGCACCATTCTGTGTAAACTGTAGAGACTGCTGTGCATGAAAATCCAAACAGATCAGCCGTTTCTGAAATGCTCAAACCAGCCCATCTGGCACCAACAACCATGCCACAGTCAAAGTCACTGAGATGATATTTTGTCCCCAATCTGATGACCCCATTTGACCTGTGCCTGCATAAGTTAATGCAGTGCACTGCTGCCACATGAATGGCTGACTGGATAACTGCATGAATTAGCAGGTGCACAGATGTTTCTCTTAAATATCATTGTTCTGCCCAGTTATTGTGCTGCTGTATAATGATGTTCATAAAAGGTCAACAAAGTCATCATTACAATTTTCCCCATGTTCAACCATTCCAAACATCAAACAGATTTGTGCCTTCGTTTGCTTAATCACATGAATAACATTTTATCCGGCCATCAGGAACTATGATGAGAAACAGAATGAACTGTTACCTAGCGAGCATTCTTTTTCCCATTTCTGTGTAAAAGCTGAACGTACTAGAGGTTTACTACAGGGTGTTATTTACTAGCATGTTATTTTAATAATTTTTTAGTGGAGCTGTTATAAAGGCATTTGATTTCCTATGACTAATAGTGCAATTTCTGAATACCACCGTAACTTCTACTGCTGTCTGTCATGCACCCTCAATGCGGGATCATGCTGCACTTATCAGTTTAATAGTGCAGTGATTTTACCACCTTGAAACGAAAATATGGCTATATCACTCCTGCACTGGATATAATAGTGTCTAATTTTTATATCCTGGCTGCACATGTTGGTTTCCCATAACAAAGCACTTTCTCTGGATGTATGATGTATGAGGATTTCTCTGCATGTATGAATAGTTAAATATTGCAATATGTTTGAAGTACATATCTGCTTTACCCAGGAGATCATGGACACCAAGAGCATCACACAGGGAAACTGTTTTTTTTTTTGTTCAAATAAAAGTGTCTCGGCGATTCTCGGGCAGAATGTGCCAATGCGCCCTCCCTGATGGTAGAAAAAGGCATAGAGTGGCTTTTTTTGGAAAAACAGGAAGTGTCAAAGTAAGCCAGATGATGGCACGCTAGGGAGTATACAGCACATTGCAGCTTGAGACATACCAGACTTATGGGTCACTTAGTGCTGGCTCTAATAAATTGTTTACACAGCATTAAAAGAAGATACTGTGGAAAACGGAACTGACTCATAGCAGTCCATCCTCCTTTTATACAGCAACATTCTTCATTGAATGATTGGTCTTATTTGTCCTAGTGTACGGATTCAAATTGGCTTGCTTTCTTTCTTTCTTTATTTTTTTTTACTTTTGAATATTTCTTTAGATAATTCCTTTAATATGAAATGACTGGGTTTCACAAAATATTCATTAAATTAGTGTATAATTGAAACACATAAGCTATTTAAACATGACAGCATTATCCATGTAAAAAAGTGCATATAATTTGATGCTGATCAATCGAGGTTTACATTACTTATGCGTAAATTTACGCACACTCAGAGAAACAAGTAGGATACAAACGTTTTGATGAAATTAAGCGATTTCCATGAATACCTGATTTCTTGTGTAAATGTTCATACAATTTACGAATAAATCTGTTTGTATCCAGCTTTATAAATGAGGCCCAATGTTACTATGCAACAAGAATACAAAGGATTGAGCATTTTCTATTGGCTAAATTTACACAATCAAATGGTGGCCTATGCAGGGAGCAAATGAAATTAATCAATACTGGTTACTAAAACATACAAATTGAGTCATAAGAAGTGTTATAAATTTGTAAGCATGAACCACTATTAACACTATGTGACAACTTTTGCACCAATAGCATTTCATCTTCTGTTAACTGGGAGAAATGTAGCCATTTTAGTAGGTGCTACAGTTTAGAAGAACGTGTATTGGTTATTCTCTTTGTCACAATCATTGTTTTCTTTGGTGCTTTACTGCCAAACCAATACAAAGGGTGAGTCAAATATCTACAGTATTTAAATGCATCCATGGTGCACTTTCTCTCTCGCCTTCTTTTCTCAGCTCTGCATAACTCCCTCCCTACTTCCTTCATTTTACCGGTTAGCTAAATGCACTAAGATGTCTCCACTGTGCTGCCATCTCATCAGAATGCTGTCTCGCCGCGGTAGCTGCCGCGTAAGCGAAAGCTCGTCTCAAGTGTTTGGACACTGAACCAGCCAGAGTGTGAATTACACTCAGCTTACAGCCTGCAGAGGGTCTGACAGCCGCTTTGTTCTCTGCGCCTGACCTATAAAACTTACAAAAACATACCCAGAGCCATCCTCGGCTCATAAGGGGAAATTTCAGTGTCAGTATCAGGAGTGGTTTTCGAGGAAATTACACCGTGGGCTGGGAGCAATTTGTTTCTGGTGTGTTTTTGCACTCAATAGGGGTTTTCACTGTGTATTTATAAGCATTTTTAGTCATCCAGGTCATACTTGTAGTAATAGTAGTAAGTTTAGGTAACCTGAAGGTTGAAGACATTTTTCCACTCAAGATGGCTTCAGTAATTCTGTAGTGTAAATGTGTGTTATTTATTTATTTATTTATTTAAATTATTTATTTATTTATTTATTTTTTACAAATTCTCATGTGTAAAAAAAAAAAAAAAAAAAAAAAAGATTAAGATTAAAAGATTGAGTTATAAAAATCTATACATATTACCCCACCAATTTAAATTCACATGCATTTTTAATGAGATCATGTTTGTTACATATTATTATTATTATTGTTAATAATAATAATAATAATATTATTTATTGTCTTCTTGTCTTTATTGTATCACATCTCCACAAGTCAGTCCTCTGCAACAATTATAATCCCTTCTGAACAAGCTGCTACTTTTCATTGTACTGTGCAAAAGTTTTAGGCACATGCGAAGAAATGCTGTAGAGCAAAGATGCTGTTATGACACCAGGTGTGTGGAAGGACGAGGGAGTCAGGATGCATGTGCTGTGGAGACGTCAGACAATGCCACAGAGTTTATTAACAAAAAACACAGGATTCCATACAAAGAAAACAACGACAAACCATAATCCAGGCAGCAATCAAAAGGAGCAGTAATCCAGAAAAAAGGCAGTAATCCAAAAAAAAGGTAGTAATCCACAGAGTAGGAAAACACTCGGCTACGAACACTAGGGCAATATAGAGCTACGGAAACTCTTTCCGTATGATAACTTTAACCTACTTAAATAGGTTAGCGGCATATTTAAACACACAGAAAAACCAAATACCAAATCAAAGACACCTGGACACAATCAAATTAAATGGAGAACCAATGATGAAACGGGGGCAGAGACATGACGCAACACAAAAATAAAAGCACATGGGGAAACACAGGAGGCGGAGACATGACGTGAATTTGTAAACACAAAAGCACATGGTAAAGGCATGAACAGGAAAGGAGTGGAGGTTTTTTCTCGAACCTCTGATGAGAACATGGCTTGGGTGGATGTCTCCTCCTGGTCCTCCGGTATAAGCAGGACAGGAGAGGAGGTTTCCTCTTGAACCTCTGACGAGAACATGGCTTTGGCGGAGGTCTCCTCGTGGACCTCCGGTATGAGCAGGCCAGGAGAGGAGGTTTCCTCTTGAATCTCTAAGAGCAGCTCAGCTGAAGGGACCTCCTGCTGGGTCTCTGGCTGGATCTCGGGGCTGGAGGTTGCCTCGTTAACCTCCAGGAGCAGCTCCGTTGTTGAGACCTCCTGCTGGGCCTCAGGCTGGAGCTCGGGGCTGGAGGTCACTACGTTAACCTCCAGGTTTAGCTCCACTGTGGAGACCTCCAGCTGGACCTCCGGCTGGAGCTCGGGGCTGGAGGTTGCCATGTTTACCTCCATGTGCAGCTCCCTTGAGGAGACCTCCTGCTGGGCCTCCTGCTGGAGCTCGGGGCTGGAGGTTGCCACGTTTACCTCCAGGTGTAGGTCCGTGGAGGAGACTTCCTGCTGGGTCTCCGGCTGGAGCTCGGGGCTGGAGGTTGCCACGTTTACCTCCAGGTGTAGCTCCGTGGAGGAGACTTCCCGCTGGGTCTCCGGCTGGAGCTTGGGGCTGGAGGTTGCCATGTTTACCTCCAGGTTTCGCTCCGCTGGGGAGACCTCCTGCTGGGCCTCCTGCTGGAGCTCTGAGGGTGCCCGCCTGTGGAGCCGCTTATGCACCCGCCAGCTGTCCTTAAAACAGCCTTGGGAGCAGAAGTAGCTGCTCCTTACTCCCTGGTTCCTGCAGGTGGGACACTACAAGATGGCTGGTCAGGTGCATCCCTCGGTGGCACACTCCTGGGTTAGGGGATGAGAGGTGCAGGCTGCCACGTTAGCCCGCTTGCTCTCATAATATTCCAAAAACGTTTGACTAGGTCGGTCGCCCAGACGGTCCTTCCCCAAAAAGGTCCTGAGGTCGGGTTGGAAGTCTGGGCTCCCGAACACCTGGACCAGTAGATCCAAAAAGCCCGCAACTGTTTTGAGCTGCGTGAATCCACTGGTAAGGTGAAGCGCCGCCCATTGGCGAGCAGAGACGACCAACCGAGAGAGGAGGAACCCGAACCACTGATCTTCGTTGGGTTTGGGGTCCTCCAAAGTCAAAAAATAGAATTGTGCCTGCAAACAGAAGCATTGTGGCCAGGTGGTAAAGCCGTCATAATCGTCCGGGGGATGGACGAAAGTCCACTGAGGGAAAAAAATAGAATCCTGAGCAGGCATTTTACATGTGGCGTGGCATGGCGTGGTGTGGCGTGCCCTCATTTTCTCCCCCTGCATCCATTCTTTAGGCGTATCCATAACTTTAACCTACTTAAATAAATATATACAAACTCACAAATACGTGCATACAATATCAATACTCCGCCCCGAAGCGGAAATGGAGCGGCGTATTTAAACACACAGAAAAATCAAATACCAAATGAAAGACACCTGGACACAATCACATTAAACGGAGAATCAAGGATGAAACGGGGGCAGAGACATGACGCAACACAAAAACAAAAGCACATGGGGAAACACAGGAGGCGGAGACATTGCGTGAATTTGTAAACACAAAAGCACATGGTAAAGGTAAACAACACATGAGTCCTTGTGAATGTCGCTGGAATGCGCTCCTGTGGAATGCGGAAGTTGGCTACGCTCCATTTGTAGCGTAGCGAGATCGAAAGACCGTAACAGATGCCTTCAAAATAATGAAATTAAATGTTTCTACATTAAAAAAATTAATAAATACCGTAAAGAGCAGTAAACAGTAGTTAAAAAATAAATAAATAAATAAAAATAGTAGTCTCTGGTACAATGTGTGCAGTTTTATAAGGAAATGAGCTGGCAAGTTTTATTGAGCATCTTGCAGAACCAGCCACAGTTCTTCTGGAGACTTTGACTTTCACACTTGCTTCTTATTTTTGCAACAAAACCCAGCAGCCTTCATTGTGTTTATTGTCTGAAAAGTGTCTCTTACGTAATATGCTGCTTTCTTTACTGACATACATACTGACAACATGTTTCTGTAACATTTAATTTTTTGCTAGAAAACTAATGTTTGGGAATCTAAAATGTTTTTTTTTTGTACTGACTTGATAATGTAGAAGTCATAAAACAAAAAATATATAACAAAGTTTGTACTAAAAAATAGGGTAAAATAAAAAATAATATAAAAAATTATGTATATATATATATATATATATATATATATATATATATATATATATATATATATACACACACACACACACACACACACACACACACACACACACACACACACACACACACATATATATATATATATATATATATATATATATATATATATATATATATAGATGTGTTAAACAACATGGCACCTTTTGTTTGAATCCTGCCATTTTTCAAGTGATCACAAGTATTGGAATATGTGACTGACAGGTGTATATTGTTGCTCAGGTAACAATATATAAACAATTAAAAGCTCTGAATTTGGGTTTTGCCTTTGAAAACTGCATTTGTTGTTAAAAAGGATAAACCAACATATAGACCAGAGAGCTGTCTATGGGAGAAAAAGCAAGCCGCTGAGAAAAGAGGGGAAATTGATCAGAGCCATTGCACAAGCATTGGGCATTGCCAGTACAACTAATTAGAATGTCCTGAAAAAGAAAGAAACCACTAGTGTACAACCAGACAGCAAAGAGTTCGGCCAAGGAAAACAACAGCAGTTCATGAGAGAAACATTGTGAGAGTTGTGAAGAAAAACCCCTTATAAAGGTATCAGAATCCATTGTTTGAAGAAGATTTTGAGAGCAGAAATATAAATGTCATACCATAAGATGAAAACCACTCATCAGCAGCAAGAATCAGAAAGCTAGGTTGGAATTTGAAAATAAATACAGAGATGAGCCACAAAAGTTCTGGAACCAAGACTAACCTCTACCAAAGTTATGGAAAGGCCTAAGTGTAGAGAAAGAAAGGATCTGCTCATGACCCAGAACATTGGAGCTCATCGGTCAAGCATGGTGGAGGTCGTTTCATGGCTTGGGCTTGCATGACTGCTTCTGCAATGGGCTCACTAATCTTTATTGATGAAGTAACAGCAGGATGAATTCAGAAGTCTACAAAAACATTCTGTCTGCCAATTTACAGAGAAATGCATCCGGTCTAATTGGGAGGAACTTTATCATGCAGCAAAACAATGACCCAAAAACACACAGCCAACACAACAGAGGACTTCATCAGGGGAAAAAGGTGGAAGGTTTTAGACTGGCCAAGTCAATCACCAGACCCTAACCCAATTTAGCAGCATTTCACCTGACTGAAGGGAGAAACCCCCAAAAGCAAACAACATATTCATCTTATATATATATATATATATATCCTACTTAGCCTACTGCTAAAGAACAGCAGTGAGCTACCATGATTATCTCAGTGTTTCAGAGCATGAAACTGATGGATATTGTGTTAACATGTTCTGAAAAACTAAATTTTGCACAGTGCATTTCAGGGATGTTCCAAAGCAGACAGCGTTCACACAGGTACTGCAAGAAAATGGATTACAGCCTCAGAACATCTTTCCTGCACTGTGCAGCTTGTCTCCTTTGCTGTATCATAGTGTCTTTATAAAGCAACTGGTTTTAAAGTGCCTTATAGCTAAAGACAAAATTATTGGACAACAAGAACTGCTGCAGAACAAGCACAGAAACCAACTGCAAGTGTAAACACCTTTTTGAGCAAATATGAAAAAAAAAGAAAAGAAACTTATATAAGATACAGAATTTAATTTCAACTGTTTTCATATTCCCTCTGGCTCTGTTACCTTCATTAAGATTCTATATACCAACCTGATCTTAGGAGAAACTTAAGAAAGGAATAAAACATGAAGGGATGGTGTGATGCAGCCCGATACCAAGCATTGAATTCCCCTTATGCCACAATTTTATTTAATAATGAATGACCAGTCATACTTTTTTAACCATTTATAGTTACTGTAGGTTTAATATTGTGGAATGTCTGCAAAACAAGTTAGTTCTTGTAATTATTGTTACATTTTTGCAGCTATACTGCAAATAAATCATATCTTTTCAAGTGAATATCATGAATAAAGGGGAAGTTATGTAATATTTCTCATTATGAGATTAGTATATAATAAATGAAAGTTCATTAAGTCTTTATAGATGTATTTACTCATTTCACCGGTAAAATGTATCTTTAATAAAGGGAAAGTTATGTTCTCATTATGAGATTATTATGTAATAAATAAAAGTTCAAAAAGTCTTTATAGACATAATTAGTCATTTCAGCGGTAAAATGTATTTATTTATTATTGGCAGATTTTTTTTTTTTTCTAGAAATAAACCCTTGAAATAAGATAAATTATCTGCCAATAGAATAAGACTATTAACATTTATTGAAATAGGTTTAATAATCTTATCTATGTTTCTAATGTGTTTATGTGTGTGTATAATGTATACAATCTATGTTTATATGTACAGTGTATAATCTAATTATCGAGAAATGTGAATAAGAATTAATGAGAATGAGAATATTTTTTCCCCTTTCTTTTGCAATGTACACACAGTTTTTCCCTTACCAAACAGTTTTTCCCCCTCTCATGAATTTAGTAAGACAAAAGAAAAATCCTTATGTCCTGAAGATTTTCCCATGGTGGGGGAAAAAGAAAAGATATCGCAAAGTGCTGACACTGGAGACTCCATAAATGCTATGTAAACATCTCCTCACAGAAAACATTACCATATGAACAACTGTATACTTTTATTTCTTAAATAAAATATTTCTTAAGATGTTTTTAATTTGTTTATTATTAGGCTTAGCATATATGGAGCATCCACCATACAAGTAGAATAGAAATGGAAACGTATTGCAACCAAGGGCATTAATATGAAACTTAATTTGCATTACAGCAAGCATTACTGCCAGAGCTGCTGTTATAGAAAATTAATCAACCTTCTGACTAATCAGATTCAAGAATTCAACCGCATTGTGGTTTAGTACAGTTTAATATGAGCGAGGACAATATGGATGTTTTTTTTATTAGATTTCATATATACAGTATGAAGCCGCAAGACAAGTGTGTGAAAAAATTTTGTGTAGACGGTTATCGTATATATTTTGGTTCAAGCTCCTTTCAGCAATGGACACAGATTGCTTGGACACAGATTTCTCTCTGAGTCTGTTTTTGTCTGTGATCATTGATTAGATCAAGAGTGTTTGAGTTTGCATCAACTCAGTAAAAGCCACTCCAGCTTTATGAATTGGCACTATTATGTGGATAGATCTCTACTCTATTTCAAGTGATACTAAGTTATCATTTTATTATATAAAGCAACATATCTGAGCTTTAGACCTTCACTGTATTCACACTGTGGAAAAGACTAAGAAACGAATACCATATCATGTTTAAACTATTATGGAGCAGATTATAATGTGTCCTTACTCTACTGATATACGGTTTGCAATTATATTATCAGTCTTATACACTCTGTGTAGCTGTACATCACTCTAGGCTTTTGATACGATATCACACTGTTAATGGCATAATTCCCGAAATCAATCGCATTTTACCCTTTTCGCCGAAAAATATCACAAGGTAAAAGAGCTTTCTTCATCTTATCACATGCAAAACTTAATTGAGTTCAGGGAACATAATCCTTTTTTTTTTTAAAAAAAGGATTAATCTTCAGAGATCTCGATTAAAATGCGTTTTAAATGTGATAAATCGTGGTCGTCTTCTTTTCACACCTTTTACGGTCCTTGCCAGGCTTTATTGCTGTAAGGCATCACACTCTTGAATTACTCATTCCAGAATATTCTTCTTCCTCCTCGTTTCTTTAGGTGTTCCATCTGGTCCACGGAACGTCATGTCCGTTGTGAACGAGACGTCGGTGACCCTGGAGTGGCATGCGCCTCGTGAGACCGGAGGCCGTAGAGACGTCGTCTACAACATTGTGTGTAAGAAGTGCAGTGCAGAACGGCGCTCATGCTCGCACTGCGATGACAGCGTGGAGTTTGCGCCGCGCCAGCTGGGCCTCACTGATACTCGTGTGTTCATCAGCAACCTATGGGCGCACACACTGTACACGTTTGAGATCCAGGCCGTCAATGGTGTGACCAACAAAAGCCCGTACCCGGCGCAGCATGTCTCTGTTGACATCACCACTAATCAGGCTGGTAAGTGCACACAATCTTATCATTTATAATCAGTCATGATTGATTTTTTTTGTTGGTCTCTTTCCCCTTTTAGGTTTCCTGTATTGTTTCAAATTCTTAAATTATTAAGGAATAAAACAAGACAGGGCATTCTGTTATAGGAAAACAGTCAACAACAGTGTGGTGTCAGTCCCTCCAGGATTTTCCGATCGCAGAAATGAATGCAAAATCAAGGAAACTCTGCAATATTTGCAGGAGCTTGCAATTTTTCAAAATTACCACAGATTTTCCGCATATTTAGGCCGAGATGCCTCATGTGACGTCATACAACGCACATTCAGCCAAGGCCACCTTCGATTCATGTGAGACAAGCTAAAAGGTCTCGTTTAGGTCTCACTTTTTACTTGCTGCCTAATATATCCCAACCCTTGACAAGTGCAAAAGTGATGGGATAATCAATGTTATTCACTTCACCTGTCAGTGGTTTTAATCTCATGACTGATCGGTGTAGTCTTATATTATTGGTTTATTATTAGTCTTAAATTAAGTCCCCACGAATGAGATGTTGCTATAGATAAATTAAAGCATTCTGTCTTTGAGGGTTTATAAACAGAAAATTTACAAATATTAAAGCATGTTCCACAAGGCTCGAGTCTGGGTCCAGTCCTCTTTAATCTGGACATTAATGGTATATAGATTATATCTCATCTGCATTAGTCCATGTATATGCAGCTAATACTATAGCCTGTATATGTTTTATCTTTATTACCCTTTTCAAAACACTGAATTCTGAAAGTGTCCTCAACTTTCTGAAAGTTTCTGATATTTTTATTCATTCACCTTCAGTAACCACTTTATCATGGTCAGGGTTGCGGTGGATCTAGGGAAAAGTGGGCGCGAGGCGGGAATACATCATGGGATGGCAGTCCATCGCAGAGCATGATATTTATTTTTTATTCAAGTCAGGATTTTACTTAAGGTGGAACAATACTTATTCTTTACCCCAGTTTCTTTCAAAAATGTGAAAGAAATCTAGTTTTACCACAATTTTCATATTACAGAAATCATTTAAAAAAGAATGTCATATAAAGGACACAGAGTGAAATCTCATGATAAAAATTATTGCTCTTTATTAAATCTAAATTGATTTTAATCCCATTTTCTCCCACTTCCATGCACACACACACACACAGAGCCTGAGAAAAGTAGAATACTTTGTAATTTTAGTTTAGTTTAGTTTAGTACTGAGTGCGCCATTATAATGATGATGACAAATCACAAAAAAAATAATATTGTGTAATGAATTTGGAGATTATGAAAGGTACACAAAAGCACCTGCTGTTTTTTTTTTGAACTAGTTGTGTCATGAGTGCACTATTTCAATATTTCAGAAACACCCCATTTTATATTTTATATTCAGGTCATTTGTCCCAGATGACTTGCTTTAGTGACAGTGTATGCATCTAGGAATCTACTGCATATACATCGCACAAGGCTACAACAGACGAGTGGTCATGAATGGTTGAATGCGGTTCACCGTCTGGTTGTGTTTCAACGCCGCAGAAGTCTACCTTTAGCAATAAGTGTCAAAAATAATGCACATATATTAATCACAGTGTGACAGTCCCAGCAGTGAGATGTCGTCTAACGTTCTCTCCATCTCCCAAGCTTAAATATGCAGCTCTAAATATTCAGGAACATACTCTCTGCTCTTGTCTCCTGTCCTCCCGTCTCCAGTCCTCCAGTCTTCTGTCCTCTCGTCTCATCTCCTACCGTCCTTTCTCTGAATGTCACTGATTGTAGGCTCACATCCAGAAGCTTCACTCCTTTAATCTGGGATGAAAGAGCTGCAGGGTGAGCCATATATAATAACTTTCCCGTGAGGGTAAATGACAAACTTCAAAATAAGGCCAGACAGACTTACAAAAAAAAAAACATCTTGGAGAGTAAACCAAGGCTCCCGGACAATTTACTGTACACATTTCCTGGTATCTATGTAAACAAGAAAAGGTTCAGTCCTAAACCATGAATCCATGGTTTAGAAACATGAATAGAGACATTCATTATAATGAAGCTAGATGCTACACATGTTTGTTCTTGGCATTTTGGGATTTTTTTTTGCATAATTTTTTTCCCTTGGTTTCTCGTGAACACGACTTAATTTTCCCATGCTTTCGACAAATGCTATAGTTGTTTTCTCGTGATATAGACATAACAAAAGTGGTTTTCCCGTGATCATGGCATATTTTTTTCTGTGTACTCGACATAACATGTTGTTTTTAGTTTTCTGGAAGCAGCAGCTTAACACAAGCCCGCAGCATCATAGATGAATAAATTCGTTTTTACTTTGACCAGGGACTCACTTAAGCTGAGACAGCATCTTTGTCAGTGACATACAAAACAGGAATAGTAAACTTCATGTACATCTAGCAAGTGAGGTATCTTATAATTTTTGTGAGGTTCTCCTCTGGGACACCTCTCTCTCTTAATGTGGAGATAGCGGGCAGTTATTAAATTTATGATGGCAATTGCGAAGACGCCAACGCACATGCAACACTAGTCCTATTCACAAGGCGCAAGATTTTCTTGTGGTAAAATGACCTTGTGAGAAAACATCTTTTTGTTATGTTGAGATAATGAGAAAATTAAGTCGAAACAAGAAACAAAAAAACAATAATGCATAATATATTTTTTTTAAACTTCAATATTGTGTTTTTCAAATTAATATAGTTTTTTTTTCAATATTACAACACAAAAATAAAGTTAATAGTGTCTCACTACTTACTCATAGTCAGGTCATTGTGCCACACACCACATAGGTTTATAATGAATAGTTGCATTACAGCACGATTACAAGTTATCAAACAATTATTTATAGCACATTATTACAGCTGTATGAGACATTATTGGAGCTTATCAAATGCTTACAAAGAATTACCAACTTACAGAGAAGTATAAACACAGCTATAACGATTTATGAATACGGATATGAATATGTACTCTCTTTGTGTGTTTCCCTTTCTCCGCTTGCTCTGTGTAAACACAGACGTTTATCTGTTTGTGTATGTGCACTAAGATCGATTTTCCCCCCTGTAATAAGATGGTTTTTGGAAAAGCAACCCAAGCAGTTTAAACACAGCCTTTGTAAAATGTTTAAAGGGCTGTCGACAATTACACAGCTACGTCATTAAGCTAACACCACATTAAAGTAGACTTGGATTGAGTTGTTATGTTTTCTGAGACTATAGAAGACACTGTGGCCCTTACAAGCCCACAATACAGTACATTCCTGTGTTTTATGTTCTTTACAACAAACTGAACAATCCTCAGCCATCTGAGTCCAGTAAACGCACATACTAATATAGAACAGCATTCCTCTCTGTTCCTGCTGCTCGCCCAAGATGACAAGGCCTTCAGGGGTTGGGGTGTGGAAGCTGAATAGGTCTGACATTTCCAGCTAACTGGAAGCTAACTGCTGGTGGAAAATCACCATTTTGGGAATATTTGCAGAGAGTGAAAATTTCCAGAGAGTGATTCTTTTGCTTTGAAATACTTTTGTCTTCATGTTCTAAATTTACAGAAAGTGGTGTTCTTTCTGTAAATCTTACCCCGGTTGAGCTTCTGTCTGGGGAGCTGCTGCTGCTGGTGCTAGACCACTGACCATGTGGAAAATTTAAATGAGGATTTTTTAAATTTGATTTGATTTTATTTTTCTTTCTGACTCAGGGCTGTGGGGTAGAGAAGTACATGATGTTGAACATTTATGATTATAACTGTTAATAGGGCTGCTACAGATAGGAAGTGTAAGCACGGCATGTTCCTATTAATGGAGATTTTCTGGTTTCAGGCTTGTGTTAGGTTCTCTCTCTCTCTCTCTCTCTCTCTCTCTCTCTCTCTCTCTCTCTCTCTACGCTGCAAAATTAAGCGTAGTCTACTTCCGCATTCCATGGACTGCATTCCGCCTCCTGTCAGAAGGACTCTCGTTTTGTTTACCTTAGCCATGTGCATGTGTTATTGTGTTCGCGTCATGTCTCTGTCCCCGCCTCCTTGTTTCCTCATTGGTTCTTCATTCATTCTGTGATTATGATTTTCAGGTGTCTGTGATTTTGTGTTTGATTTCTGTGTGTTTAAATACCCCGCGCTGTTTCCGCTTCCTCGCGGTGTATTAGCTTAGTTTGGTTTAGATTCCGTAGCGTTTGGATCCATAGTCTTTTGTTCCTATGTCCGTAGTTTTTGTTCCTATGTCCGTAGCTCCTAGATTAGCGTAGCTTAGTTTAGATGTGTGTTAGTTTAGAATAGTGTAAGTTTGAAGTTCTTGTTCCGATGTCTGTAGCTCCTTGTTTGTGGTTCCCAGACCACTTCCTAGTTCCTCTCGATTTCTCTGTATTTGTGGATTACTGCCTATTTTTGGATTACTGCTCTTTTTGTTTGCAAATAAACTTTGATGCATTATCCGACGTCTCCCCAGCGCATGCATCCTGACTACTCTCCTCTGACTCTTCAGCCTGCACCGGCATTACATAACAGCTTGCAGATACTAATTTAGTGGATCACGCAATTCAGTATTTTGATTCCAAAATATATAAATAATAATAAAATAATCTAAAAGAATTAATTATCCTATATAAAAAAAATCAATTGTTTATTTGTTTGTGTACATCTTTATATCTATACAGTATTATTTATTATTGATTTAATTATGTATCTATTTCCTTGCTTATCTATACATATTTACTTGTTTACTTCTTTGCTTACTTTCTATCTGTCTAATTTATGTTTATTTACTGTATGTATCTATAGAGTTTATCAATTTTCAATGCCCCCTGTTCAAGTGTAAATCCCTCTGAAAATCTGGAAAACAGTCATTATTTCTTTTCGAGTGGACATTAGTTCATCCTTGTGTGTGTGTGTGTGTGTGTGTGTGTGTGTGTGTATGTGTGTAAAAGACACCTTTCACCTGCAATATTAAAGGAGCTGCTTGGAGAAATAAATTCACTAATTCAACTATCTTCTTATATTCATTTATTTTTTGCATTATTTTTAATATCATTTTGAAGACACAAAAAACAAAAAACAAAACATTAGCTTTGCTACCAATATTGATTGTACAGACATTTTCTTCTTCTTCTTCTTCTTAATATTATTAATATTATTATTGTTTGTGTGTGTGTGTGTGTGTGTGTGTGTGTGTGTTTATTTTGGTGCAGATAAATTGAAGCTAATTAGTGTAATAGCTGGTACAATGGGACTGGACCAGCTTGACTGGCTTTCAGGTGACTGGCACATTTAGCCATCAGCGTGTGGTCATGCTAATAAAAGGCAAACAAACACACTCTTAAGTACTGCGGTCACAGAACCAAGAGAGCTGCTGTTATAGAGAAGAGCATTGCCATTAGGACACACATCATACAGTATAATGTTGAAATAGATTCTATGGTCTGCTGCAACTTCTGTATGGTATATAGTCTAAAACCATCTCTGTTCATCTGTGTTTTTGTCATGGTGGAATGAATGGCTCAGCTTCACTCGTTCTGCAGAATCCCTCACAGACTTAAAGAAATAAGTGGAGATTCAGGGCGTTTTCACACATGGCTGAAACAATTGAGTTCATTCAGATTGAGTCTGGACTTGTTCGGAGGAGGGTGTCTTCATCACGGGTCTATTTTAACACAGCGTATTTCCTGCATGTTGATTTTTTTTCTGCATCAATTATGACAAAGATGTGCATGCCTTATTATTATTCTTTTCTCACCACTGGCTTGCTGATTGGGAATTTTGCTCAATACTCTGATTCATGTGAGGATGTTTTTTTTTTGTTTTTTTTTTTGCCAGAGTCTATTGGTAAAAGTGCTATATAAATAAAGTTGAATTGAGAGTGGCCAATGAGTCATGTGAAGCCTTTCAGTCAAGGTTGTTTTCTTACATACAAGTTCTTTTAAGTTGTAAACAGCTTTAACACTTGAAGAAATGTACTAAACACTCAGTGTAAAATGCCATCTGTGGGGGGAAAAAAAAACAGTGCATATGAGAAAACACCCATGGGTTTTCCAAGAACCATTAAACCATACAGAAACACCATGAGCCTCCTCTGTGTGTGTACGTGTGTTACTTATATAAGTATTTTCAGCTTTATATAGTCACCTATTTAGCTGATAGATGGCCTGTATTACTCATAGTTATATACTGAGGTCAACCAGCAAGCCCAAATTGGAGCCTTAGATTGTTTCTTTTATGAGAACATTGAGATATTTAAGGTTTTATTATTTTTTTTCTTTTTTTAGAGGCCCATACAATATGCCAATCAAGTGGTTTACATCAAAAGGAACAACTTGCTATGAAATCTAATCTAACTTTGAAATCTAACTGCACAGCAGTCCTTTTTTTGCATGCTAAATAGGACTAGAGAACCCATTAGCAGCTGTATTTATGACTTGAGGTTTTGTAGTGTAGACAGACGCCTGACTGTGAGATTAGCATTAATATGTAGAATTTTTGAGCAGCAAGCTACAATTTAGGCAGCACTGTGTTATTTAAGTTAACTGAAGTCAACATGTTGCCTCACTAAACTTTTATAGATCAAGAGAAACTCAAATTGCACTTTTAATACTTTATTGTAGATTAAATGGTTATGTAGCTGCCTATCTGTCTTTAAGACTGTGTGTGTGTGTGTGTGTGTGTGTGTGTGTGTGTGTGCTCTGCATCATTCATATTATACCATCGATGAGACTTAATGATATAATGCTTGATCAATCTTGATATTTGCATTGTTGAGCTATTGATAGATTTTATCCCTCCTTTCTGTTTCTCCATCATCTTCTTCCTCACATTAGCTTTGCATCTCTCTCTCAGTGCTCCATCCATCTCTATTTCCACATCTGCCTCTCTTCTCCCTCTATTTCACTCCCTGTTTATGCCTGACTTTCTCTTTCCACGTTATACCTCCCTTTTAGAGCAGAGTGATAGAGGGAGAGGGGGAAGTATGAGGCTGAATAGTCCTTGTTATCAGGCAGCTCACTGGGTGTTTGTGTGTCACATTCTAAATGGAGCTCTTGACAGATAGATGTTTAAAAGCGACGTTAGCCTCCATTGTTAGTGCATGGTGTGGCTAATGAGTCCTTCTGCTTTTAAGCTGCGCTTGCTGCATTTACAAACATCGAACTGGTGCTAATTACCCTATCCTGATGGGGATACCTGACACAACTCAGCCAGATGTGTGTGTGGACGTCAAGCTCTTAGTCCTACAGGGATGTGTGTGCAGTAGTGCATGTCAATGGGTAGGTTAGTGGCATTTTAAATAATGTTTTAATCAGGATTTAATTATATCTATAAGTACTGGTCCTACGTGGAACGTAGTGCAGTGGAACACGGAGGTGCATGGAGCACTGACAATTGTTTCTAGTTTCCGTTTAGCCCAGGTCCACTGCTGACAATCTTCAGGGTGCCAGCCGATCCTGTCCCTTGCAGGTCTGATGAGATTGACATGGTTGCCTGTACCTTGCTTTTAGCCAGGCAGAGAATAGCCTTGGCTTAGAAATCGATGTAATGTGGGTTTTTTTTCCCCTTTTTCCTTCGTGAATACACTGAGCAGAACAAGACAATTTGACTGATGTATCAGATGACCAACCAGACTTTTTCACATAGTCCACACAAGATTATATCATTTACTCACCATTAACTGCTTTTTGTTGTTGGCTTTTTTTGACATATTTGGACAAACAAACATCTGATCCTCTCTGAAACAGTGCCTGTTAATAAAGTTGATTTTTAAAACATTTTGTAGTAATTTTCACAATTTAAATGAACAAAAACCAGATCAGTCACATGGAAAAAGTAAGTACACCCCTACATTTATCACACCTTAAAATCCATAAAATTAGAATCAGGTGTTCAAGATGAGATTGGGTGCCAGTAATTAGAACCTGCTTAGGGAGTGCAGGTGGAACCTGTCTTATTTATACCCCTCTCATATCTAGTGTCTGGTGTTCTCTTTGTTATTGAGGTGTGTGGTGTCATCATGCCAAGATCTAAAAAGTTCTGTAAGGCCTTCAGAAAAAAGGTTGTCGGTGCCTATGATTCTGGCAAGGGTTTTAAAAAGATCTCCAAATTATTTGAAATACATCATTCCACTGTAAGGAAAATAATCTACAAATTCCAGGACTGGCCATCCCAGCAAATTCGGTCCAAGAGCAGACCGTCTGGTGCAAAGCTTTCAATTCAAAGTCTCCAAGAACCCCAAAATTTCATAACAGGATCTGCTAGTAAGTCTTGCAACTGTTGGTGTCAAAGTGCATGCTTCTACAATCAGAAAGAGATTGCACAAATTTGACCTGCAGGGGAGGCGTACCTGGAAAAAAGCCTTCTCAAGACTACAGTTTGCCAATGAGCTTATAGGCAAAGACCAGGCCTTTTGGAATAATGTGCTCTGCACAGACGAATCAAAGATAGAGTTGTTTGGGCACAGTAACAGCAGACATGTTTGGTGCAGACCAAAGACAGCTTTTCAGGAGAAGCACCTCATACCAACTGTGAAATACGGTGGTGGAAATGTTATGGTTTGGGGTTGCTTTTCTGCCTCAGGGACTGGACAGCTTGCATTAATTGATTTAACTATGAATTCTGCATCATATCAAAGAGTGCTTGAAGATAATGTGAGGCCATCTGTCTGAAAGTTTAAGTTGAACCAAAAGTGGACCTTTCAACAGGATAATGATCCTAAGCACACTAACAAATCCATGAAGGAATGGCTCAAAAAGAAGAAATGGAGCATTATGGAATGGCCTATTCAAAACCCATATTTGAATCCCACTGAAATGTTTTTGCAACTGAAAGAGTGGTCAAAAATTCCAGCAAGCCAGGTGGACAATTATGCAAAATGCCTACAAGAAGTTATTTCTGCTAAAGGGGGCAATACTAGCTTCTGAGGCCAAGGGTGTACTTACTTTATCCACAGAAGAATATCACATCTATTTATATTTCTGTTTTTTGTCTACTGATATTCTGTATTTTGTTGAAGTATATCAACTTTTTAAATGGGCACTTTTTCAAAGATGATCAAATATTTGCATGTCCAAATATGTAAAAAAAAAAAAAAAAAAAAAGCCAACAATTTCCATGGGGTGTACATATTTTTTTCTCATGACTCTATATATACTGTATATACCTCTGCTTGGGAGTTTGCATGTTCTCCCCATGCTTTGGGGTTTTCCTCCAGGTACTCTGGTTTCCTCAACCACTCTAAAGACATGCGTTGTAGGCTGATTGTCTGTAGTGTGTGAATGTGAATAATGAAGGCAACAGTTTTCAATGGACAGGTGGCCAATGGGTCAAGTATTCTGCCTTAAATCATCTATAATTTAATCCAGCAGTACCTCACCATGAGTGACCCACAGCTTTTTATTAGTAAGGAGTAATATAGAGGATACTAGTAGTGTGGAAGTTGAAGATGAATGAATTCCCAGCTGGAAATTCTGCAGAGTTCATGAACATGCTGAGGTTTTTAGGAAACCATGTAGCTGAATGGCTTGTGGAAGACAGCTTGTGAAAAGATCAGGGCAGATGTTGACCAAAGTGGTAGCCTACTTCGAATTTTAGCAGCACAGGTAGGTATTTAATAATATGTAGTTGGCATTAGGAAGACACTTGGAAGAAAGTTTTGTCAGACATGAGTATGGTGTAGAAACTGGAAAATTTTCATGTGGCTGTGTATAGTGTATACTAAGTATAGTGTTTTGCAGGGTTTGGATGTATTAAGATCAGACCAGTTAAAATGGGCAATATTTTGGGGACATGTGAGGGACGGGTTCTTACATGTGCACAAGGTCTTGTTTAAATTTTTACTGGATACAGTAAAGGCTAGATTGCAGGATATATCAGAGATGCTGGACATGATGTGCCTTGTGATGTCTTGGATCTAGTGGAATCTGAAAAGCTGGGGCACAAGACCGTAGATCATCCTGATCAAATTTTGTATTTTTTTAGCACATATAAAGTGTGTATAGAAAAGAATCACCCCTCTTTAAAATAATCACATTTTGTTGCTTTTCAGCCTGAAATGAAAATGGACACAGTTTTTGTTTTATCCAGTTGTATTCACTCAGTGCAACTTATAACATCCAAGTGAAAGGTATAACACCAACATGTCAGAAAAGGATGGAAGTTGGAAAAAGGATCACTCCCTTCCTAAAAAATGACTTGTAAACTCAATCAGGTGTAGCTAATCGCCTTCTCAGTGGCACACAAAGCCATTTGACTTTCAACTGTGATCAACTGTGGTCATTTTGATTAGCTCAGCATGAAAAGAGTTTTCCTGGATCATTTTGTAGTGCACCTGAAGCAAACAATCAACTATGGGTGGCAAGGCATTGTCAAAAGATCTCTGGGATAAAGTTGTGGACAGGCATGTCAGGTGATGGATACAAAAAAATTTTCAAAGGCTTTATCAATGCCTAGAAGCACAGTGAAGACTATTATTAAGAAGTGGAAGGTATTTGGTACAACACAGACCCTCCCCAGATTAGGACGTCTCTCCAAACTGGATGACAGAGCCAGGAGGAAACTGGTCAGAGAGGCTACCAAGAGGCCTACAGCAACTCTGAAGCAGTTGCAGGAATTTATGACAAAGAGTGGTCATTGTGTGCATGTGACAACAATATCACAAATTCTCCACAAATGTGGCTTGTATGGGAGGGTTGCAAGAAAAAAACCCACCCATGACTGAGCTTTGCCAAAACGCACCTTGAAGATTCTGAGGCCACATGGGAAAAGGTGTTATGGTCAGATGAGACTAAAATTGAATTATTTGGCCTCAACACCAAACGATATGTCTGGCGGAAATCCAATACAGCTCACTATCCAAATAACACCATTCCTACGGTAAAGCATGGAGGTGGTAATATCCTGTTATGGGGGTGTTTCTCTGCAGCAGGGACTGGAGCACTTGTCAAGATAGAAATGGATGGGGCAAAATACCGTCAAATTCTTGAGGAAAATCTGCTGCCCTCTGCCAGAAAGTTGTCAATGGGAAGAAGGTTTACCTTCCAACATGACAATGACCCAAAGCACACAGCAAAACTGACCACACAGTGGTTGAAGGAAAAAAGGTGAATGTCCTTGCATGGCCTAGTCAGAGCCCAGAGCCCAGACTTAAACCCCATTGAAAATCTGTGGAATGACTTGAAGACTGCAGTCCACAAACGGTCACCATCAAATTTAACTGAAGTTGAGCAGTTCTCCAAAGAAGAGTGGGAAAATATTGCAAAGTCTAGATGTGCAACATTAGTAGAGACATATCCCAACAGACTAAAGGCTGTAATTAAAAAAATTAAGGCAAATTAAAGCAAGGGGGTGATCGTTTTTCCAACTCAGTGATTCTGGTTTTTAATTTTTTTCAATTTTATTCTGACATGTTGGTGTTATATCTTTCACTTGGATGTTATAAGTTGCACTGAGTAAATACAGCTGGATAAAACAAAAACTGTGTCCATTTTCATTTCAGGCTGAAAAGCAACAAAATGTGATTATTTTAAAGGGGGGTGATTCCTTTCTATACCTACTGTAGTTCTGAAAACTGCAGCCTTTCCTGAACTATACATATCTCAATCACAAGTAAAGTTCTCCGATTTTAAAATCTGAAATACATTGAGAACATTTGTTGTTGTTAGTGTTGTTATTATTCTACTGTATTTTTTATTTTTATTTTATTTTATTTTTTACATGTAAGCATTTCATGTCAGAGAAGTCATCTCTTCTCTGTTTATGTCCATTACTCTTTTGCATGCAATTATCCAACAAACTGATCAAATCATGAGAAAACCACACTTAGCTAGCAATGTTTTAGACACCTTTATCCAGAATTAATTTACTGCTGCATTTTTTTTATGGTTTCTTAGACAACACTGTCTTTGCAGGCAGATGCCAGGGTAGGATTAGAAAGTAGCCTAAATAAAAACATGTCCATATTGTTTGTTAAAATATATTTATGTTTTCTTAAAGTAGAGATTGAAAGTAGATAGTAGAGTCAAAGTTGATCGTTAGCAGAAAAAAAAATTGGTCAAAACCCAATCAGTCAGGATGCTTGGATGTTTTCCAGAATAAAAAAAAAAAACACAGAAAAAAAGGATGTTTTCCCAGATGACCACAAATACAGTCTGTAAGGAATCCATAACTAGAAGCGTGTTCGAATCCATATGCAGAGGTATTTACTGTAGAAAGAAAACAACGAACAATGCAAGGGGTCAGGCCAAAAATAAACAGGCAATAGGTCATAACACAAGAATACTAAAGCAAAGGCAAAGGCAAAGGCAACGGCTTGGTAAGGAACTACAATAGAACTAGCAATACTTCGCACTGGTTAGCATGAAGCACATGGCTTATGAAGCTACAAACAGGAAGTGCTGCTAAAACTCAGGTGACGACTCCCTCTGGTGGAGGGAGGAACTGTTCATGGACTGAGGTGTTGCACAGTCAATGCCTACAGTAGCTGGTTGTGGTGATTGTAAGGAATAATCATTAAACCAAAGAAGTTAGAGGGAGTGTGTAAATTAGCTTAAAAAGAATCGGCAATCCATCAAAAATCAAGGATTGACTAGTATATCTTACTTCACCAATCAAACAACTGAGAAGTCAGACTGCAAAAAAAAATAAAAAATCCAGCAAGGGGTAAATGGTGTCTTAGATGTTTCTCATGTTCCATTGTCTTGCTTGTCCTTGACTGCTTGTGAGGTAGAAAAGCCAGATCCAGCTCAGGAAAAAATAAAAATAAAAAAATAAAAATAATAATAATAATAATAATAATAAAGGTTCAGGCATTGATGGCATAAGGTACAGAAGACAAAATTCTATTCGATTCTACCATCCTGTCAGAGAGTTCTAAGTAGAGAGTCCCTAATAACATAAAGCTGACAATGGATGTATAACCAATATTGGTAGCACAGCTAGAGGTTTTTAGTGACTTCAAAATGATATACAAATGACAAATAAATAAATAAATAAATAAATAAATAAAATTAGCTGAAAGTTGAATTAGTGAATTTATTTCTCCAAGCAGCTCTTTTAATCTTGCAGTTGAAAAGTGTCTTTTACACACACACAGACAAACACACACACACACAGAAACTAATATGTTTCAGTGCTGATAACTAAGCTGAGTAGTGTTTGAAACCGTGACTTTCAACTGAAATGCCAAATAATTTACCATTTGAACTCACTGTGATAAATAACAGTGCTAATCATATTTCTGTCTGGATCAGACAGTCTTTAAATACTGATATTAATTTAAAAAAATTAAAAATGCAAGTTCAAATGTGTGTGTTATTATTAACATGGCTACAGTGTCCTCCACTAATATTGCAACCCTTGGTAAATATGAACAAAGAAGGCTGTGAAAATTGTTTTTATTGTTTAACCTTTTGATCTTTTGTTAAAAAAATTCACAAAAATACTCTACTCTCATGGATATCAAACAACTGCAAACACAACACAGGTCTATCCAAAAAATATCTTTGTTAAATAGGTGTGAAACAATTATTGGCACCCTTTTAGTCGATACTTTGTGCTAACTCCCATTGCCAAGATAACAGCTCTGAGTCTTCTCCTATAATGCCTGATGAGGTTGGAGAATACATGTCAAGGGATCTGAGACCATTCCTCCATACAGAATCTCTCCAGATCATTCACATTTCGAGGTCCACGCTGGTGGACTCTCCTCTTCAGTTCACCCCACAGGTTTTCTATGGGTTTCAAGTCAGGGGACTGGGATGGCCATGGCAGGACCTTGATTTTGTGGTCAGTAAACCATTTTTGTGTTGGTTTTGATGTATGTTTTGGATCACTGGATCATTAGATCCAACCATGGCCCATTTTAAGCTTTCTGGCAGGGGCAGTCAGGTGTTCATTTAATATCTGTTGAAATTTTATAGAGTCCATTATGCCATGTATCCTAACAAAATGTCCAGGTCCTCTGGCACAAAAACAGCCCCAAAACATTAAAGAACCACAACCATATTTAACCGTGGGCATGAGGTACTTTTCCATATGGCTACCTCTCTGTGTGCGCCAAAACCACCTCTGGTGTTCATCTGGTCATAGAACCTGATCCCATTTGAAGTTCCAGTAGTGTCTGGCAAACTGAAGACACTTCAGTTTGTTTTTGGATGAGTAGAGGCTTTTTTTCTTGAAACCCTTTGAAACATCATGTGGTAATGTAGGTGACTTCGGATTGTAGTTTTGGAGACTTTCTGACCCCAAGACACAACTAACTTCTGCACTCGAACCATCCTCTTCACAGTGCGTTGAGACAATATAGACATACATTCAATTCCAGGTTGATTCATAACATTACCAGTTGACTGGAACTTCTCAGTTATTGCCCTGATGGTAGAAATGGGCATTTTCAATGCTTGTGCTATTTTCTTATAGTCACTTCCCATTTTGTGAAGCTCAACAACCTTTTGCTGCACATCACAGCTATATTCATTGGTCTTACCGATTGTTATGAACGATTAAGGGAATTTCGCTTATGTGTTACCTCATATTTATACCCCTGTGAAACAGGAAGTCATGGCTGAACAATTACACCCAGGTGTACTAAAAAAATGTTTAAATATAAATGGGAATATACTTCAAATATAAACCCCAATTCCAAAAAAGTGGGGACACTGTAAAATGTAAATAAAAACAGAATGCAATGATTTTCAAATCTCATAAACCCATACAATAGAACATAGAAATCATATAAAATGTTTAAACTGAGGAAATGTACCATTTTAAGGAAAAAATAAGGTAGTTTTGAATTTGATGGTTGTAACACGTCTCAGAAAAATTGGGACAGGGCCATGTTTACCACTGTGTAGCATTGCCTCTTTTTTTTTAATAACAGTCCGTATACGTCTATGTATACGAATGTTGTCCTATTTGTGTTGGATACAGGATTCTAGCCGCTCAACAGTCCTGGGTCTTCTTTGCTGTGTTTTTTTTGTTTCATGATGCACAGCATTGTTTTCAATTGGTGAAAGGACTGGACTGCAGGCAGGCCAGTTCAGCACCTGTACTCTTCTACTACGAAGCCATGCTGTTGTAATAGATGCAGTATGTGGTTTAGCATTGTCTTGCTGAAATATACAAGGCCTTGCCTGAAAAAAAGACGTTGTCTGGATGGAAGCATGTTGCTCTAAAACCTGTATATATCTTTCAGCATTGATGGTGCCTTTCCAGGTGTGCAAGCTGCCTATTCCATAGGCACTAATGCACCCCCATACCATCAGAGATGCAAGCCGGATGGTCCCTCTCCTCTTTAGTCCAGAGGACACGGCGTCCATGGTTTCCAAAAAGAATTTCAAATTTCAATTCACCTGACCACAGAACAGTTTTCTACTTTGCCTCAGTCTATTTTAAATGAGCTTTGGCCCAGAGAAGACGGCGGCATTTCTGGATCATGTCCACATTTGGCTTCTTCTTTGCGTGATAGAGCTTTAACCAGCATTTGTGGATGGCTTGGCAAACTGTGTTCACAGACATTGAGTTCTGGAGGTGTTTCTGAGCCCATGCAGTGATTTCCATTACAGAATCATGCCTGTTTTTAATGCAGTGCCGCCTGAGGGCCCGAACATCATGGGCATGCAATATTTATTTTCACCCTTGTCCCTTGAGCACAGAGATTTCACCAGATTCTCAGAATCCTTTGATGATATTATGTACTGTAGATGATGAGATATTCAAAGTCTTCACAATTTTATGTTGAGGAACATTATTCTGAAATTGATCCACAAATTGTAGAGAGTTTTTCGCAGATTGGTGAACCTCTGCCCATCTTTACTTCTGAGAGACTCTGCCTCTCTAAGATAGTCTTTTATACCCAATCAAGTTACTGACCTGTTGCCAATTAACCTCCAGCTGTTTCTTTTCAGTAACACTTACTTTTCCTTACTTTTGATATGATTTCTCTGTTCTATTGTGAATAACATGTGGGTTTATGAGATTGCATGTATATTGCATTCTGTTTTTGTTTACATTTTACTCTGCGTCCCAATTTTTTTGGAATTGGAGTTGTATTTTTTATATGAATTCATAGGGGTGTCAATAATTGTTGCACACCTATATTTAACAAAGATTATATATATATATATATATATATATATATATATATATATATATGTGTGTGTGTGTGTGTGTGTGTGTGTGTGTGTGTGTGTGTGTGTGTGTGTGTTGTGTTGTGTTTGCAATTGTTTGATATCCATGAGAGCAGAGTATTTTTGTGATTTCTTATTTTTTAGGTTCAACATTAAAGACAATTTTTCACAGTCTTCTTTGCTCATATTTACCAAGGGTGCCAATATTAGTGGAGGGCACTGTATGTTATATATACTTTGTATTGTAGATATAATATTTGTGTGTGCACCACTGAATTTCTTAATTATTATTATTATTATTATTATTATTATTATTATTATTATTATTATCTGAAACAGATTCAATGCGCAGGCCTTTACCCTATGTAGAGCAGAAACAGGAAACTCTGTAAATCACATATGCATGTAAAAAAGATCAGGATGAAGCCATGGAGGTAAATGTGAAGTTATTTTTAGCAGCGCAGGTCGCTGTGATCAGAGAAGAGTGTCACATGCTTGAGGCTGCTGCTGTTGCTACCTGATTGGTTCAGTGACTAACACACTGACACACACCAACACACATACACATTAACATACTCACCTAAATACACAAAGTATATGATTGTCACAGCCTTTAAATGTCAGAGACTGTGTGTGTGTGTGTGTGTGGGTGTGTGTGTGTGTGTGTGTGTGTGTGTGTGTTAGATGAAATAGCTGTGAGGAAAAACTGACCTTTGCAATGCATGGTGTATTTAGGAGAATATGGTGGATGTTAACACACATAATGTGCAGAACTGCTAATGCTTCATCCCTCTGGCTTTTTAAAATGATTCTCATCCTGCTAACTGAATAAAAAAAATACAAAAATAAAAATAGCCATTTTGCCAAATATCCTATAGATTATCCTTGATAGATTGTTCTTATGCTGCAAGCTGCAACTTTCTTTTTTTCAGTAACTCTGTGAATACTTCTGACTCTCAGTTGAAGATTGATAAATGCTAAATTATTCTTTACAGATCTCATACTTCCAAGTACTACTTAAGAGAAAGGAAAGCCATTCAAATTTATTTGATAATAATTTGGTTATTCCCAGTAGCCACTTATCTGTACTACACCATTGTGTACTGACATTGCGTACACTGATGTGTATATTAGCTTAAAAGTAGAACATTTGTGATTCTTGTTCACATAGTTGACATTATGTTCTTTGTTTTTTTTTTTTCTTTACAAAGTAGCCAAGCCACAATTAAAAAATATTCAATATAATATAATTCAATATAATTGAATCCAACATTTTCCATAGCAACTGTGTACTAATACATAAAACATTTATTTATTTATTTATTTATTTATTTATTTTAGGTAGTCTACACCTGTGCATTTTTATCTGCTAGAACCTTACATGCTCTAATTTCTGTAACTCTAAACCCAACCCTATAGGTTTAATACATGTAAAAAAAAAAAATGTTTATTGTTTTTGAAAAAATCGTAAAATTAGTCTACACTCACAAATTTTCACAAAGTCTTTGTGCGTTGTTATGTGCCAGAATCATAAGCTTAGAAGATGTAAATGGTCTGGGTTCTCTAACCCTAACCCTACAAAAATATAAATAAATAAATAAATAAATAACAACAATAACAACAGTAATAATAATAGTAATAATAACAAACATAATACTGTGGGTCTATTTTATTATTCATTATTTATTTATGTATGTATTTATTTTATTTTATTTTATTTTGCCTGCAACCTCTGTATATTCGTATATGCTAGAATTATAAGTTTGGAGGCTATATATGCTTTCCGTTACCATAAACTGACCCACACCGATGCATATAGAATGAACATATAGAATAAACATTTGATATTAACAATATTGATCATTTAAAGCCAGTAAATGGACTCTTTCTTATTAAACAACAATAATACTCTCTCTCTCTCTCTCTCTCCCTCTCTCTGATCAGAATTAGAAAAGAAATGTCTTTTTTTTATGGAAATACAAAAACACTTCACACTTTCAGTTCCTAATGTAATTTCTCATGCTGTGTTAATATTATATAAATATTCTATGTTGAATCTCTTGGATACCTGGATCTTCATGAAAATGCATGTAGGGAATCTGTCAGTACAAGGATGATAGAAAAACAGCTGAATTAATGTTCAGTCATGCGTCTTGTCAGCAATGCTCTCGTGTATTTACCATATTTTAAATGGTAATGTTGTGGTGTTGGGATTTGTTTGTTTGTGTGTTTGTAGTTTTCACCAAACTTAATAGAACATTCTAGTAAGAATTAGCATTTGTCTTATGTTGACATTCATACAGTATAATGTGATTAATGACAGAAGTTTTGCTTCTAGAGAGTAGAGAAGGACAAGGACAGAGAGAAGTTAAATAGGTTAAAGGAATAGAGCAAGGAATGAAAGTGAAATGGTGAAATGCTTGGTCACTGTGTATGTGTGTATTATGTTTGCCTGAATTATGGGAATCAATAAGATTTCATTCACAGTCTGTTCCCTCCCGAAGACCCAAAGCTGTGCACTTTTTTATTTTTTATTTATTTTTTTTTAAGCAGCCTCTACTTTTCGGAATACTGACCCAGCCTTTCACAGCTCATATATTTTTCATGAAGTTTTAGTAGTAGCTGTCTTTCCCAAACACTTTACACCTGATTTGTCAAGACTTTATCTAATATATATATATTTTTTTAGCTTAAACACCTTAAAATGGTGGCTAACTGCTGATTCTCAATTCTATTGACATCAAATTCCCATATTGTGAAGTCCCATGAAAGTCATATGTGACCATGTGACCAATTAGCACTCTCAACCCTCTAATGATCAATCCCTACCTTTCCAATCATTGGAGAATAAAGGGAAGGGCAGGGAGAGACTAGAAGACATAATTCAAGGCTCAATTCCACAATGGGAATGAACAATAAGGAACAGCATGTCCTGTTCGTAGAATAGGAAGACTTCCTTTCAGGTTCTGCTCTATTCAGGGAAAAATCAATAACCTCATTGACGTGCAACGCAATTATGTATAAGCCTTATTCAACAGCTCCACAATTATACAGTACTCTGTGAGAAGCTGTGTTCGACTTTCCAAGCAGAAAACAGTCACCTGTAGGTGAAGTAAGAGCTTCAATGTGCCACCCAGACCAATGTTTTGGTTGCCTGGAAACCTAAATGACTAGCTTAAAAAGTGGTAGCTAACATAATGTAGTAATGTTGTACACTCTGATTGGCATGGAGAGAATGATGATGTGGAAGGCAGGCATGAGAGAGAGAGTGATTATTTTTGGATTTAACTGATACAAAAATGTAAAAATCTACACGCACACACACAAGCTTAGCAGGATGCTGTCACTTTGCTCTCCACCATGAGCTGTCTCTGCTTGGCATGTAGCACCTCACTGCAAGACACACAGTATATAAATAGAGCATCGTTAATCACACATACACATGCAGGTGTACACTCATTCATGAAATTAAACACCCCTTCTCCAAGACTCACCATTCAGACCACGCCTTTGCCACCACAAACGTATGCCGTGATAGTTATCTAGTTAAGTGCATTTATACAGAATAACCAAAACGAACAAATTATGATTATTATCCTCTTCTAACACAGTATCTAATTTAGCACATTGTGTTTATGACCTTGATAAAAAAAAAAATTGCCTAGATTTAGGGTTCTGTCCTCGTATCACACGTAAAATATTATTCAAGTCTGACTACTGTCTTTATTTGCTTCTTTCTGACTACTGTCTTTATAGGAGTTAGCAGGTTTGCACTTGATTTTATTGCCAGTATTTCCACTTACATGCGTATTCCTGATTAGGAAAAGATGGTCTGTCATCCATGTACACTATCCATTTTCTGTATCGCTTATACTGCATGGGGTTGCGAGGGGCCTGGAGCCTATCCCAAGGAACTCGGGGTACAAGGCGGGGGACACCCTGGACAGGGTGCCAACTTATTGCAGAGCACAATTGCACACACCCTCACATTCAAACACACTGCGGACAATTTTGAATGCCAGTCAGCCTACAACTCATGTCTTTAAACGGGGGGAGGAAACCGGAGTACCCAGAGGAAACCCCCGAGGAACGGGGAGAACATGCAAGCTCTGTGCACACAGGGCCGAGGTGGGGTTTGAGCCCCCAACGCCGGAGGTGCAAGGCAAACGTGCTAACCACTAAGCCACCATGCCCCCCCACATGCACACTAATTAATCTGGATAGTAAAAAATGTCCTGTTGTCATCCGGGTCATGTGTTGTCCCATGCATGTTTTGCAGCAGGC
This sequence comes from Cranoglanis bouderius, assembly GCA_023630585.1. Classification (NCBI taxonomy): domain Eukaryota; kingdom Metazoa; phylum Chordata; class Actinopteri; order Siluriformes; family Cranoglanididae; genus Cranoglanis; species Cranoglanis bouderius. The sequence continues at coordinate 31,892,067 of CM042536.1, forward strand.
ACAGGATTTGGAATTGGTAGCAGATGCTATAGTTATAGTTACAGAGGTACGTCACTGTGCTGCATGGAAAAGGATTTTTTTACATTTACGGCATTTGCATTTTTTGTTGTTGTTGTTTTGTTTTCTTTCTCTTGTTATTGAATCTTCTTGGCCACTGGGCAACAAACATTAATAGCTCAGACACCAGGTCTACTGATTTGTCCACCCCTAAGTACCCTGATGAGAAATTGAGAATGTCAATAAAACATGGTGATGATGATTCTTCCCTGAATAGCTGCTTGTGATTCTCAGTAAGAGCCAAACAAACTAGTGTACACACAGAGCATAATTAAGCTTTAGAATTTATTAACCAAATGATTATTATTGCTGCCTCTTATTCAGCAAAGGCTGTTTCCATTTATTAGGCCTATTAGAAAATCCAATTTAGACCTGCTAAAAGAAGAGCAAAATACTGCCAGGCTGGGGTGATCATTATTAGGGGGTGTATATGACTGATTTTTTGTTGCATAATTTGCAAATAAATAAGATGAGCTCCACAAAAATAAAAAGAGGTCCACAAATATATCGTAAGTGATTCACAAAAATAAAATGACATGCACGAATAAATTAAACAAGACGCACAGATATTTTCATATTTCTCAAATAAGTAATTGGTTCACAAACATGTTTGGAAAGAAAAAAAAAAAAAAAAAAAAGCTTGTTCACTGTGTCCGTGATTTGTGGAGGTGGTTGTATTTATTGGTAGATTTATGAATGATGGCACATGTTTAAACCTGAAACATTTCTCATGCCAGTTCGTGCAAATAAATACAGTTTGTTTGACAGTTGTTTGTCTCTCGACGGTTAAGAGAACCTTTTACTAACGCCCACATCCTCCACTAATTATATTAGTATTTCTAAGAGGAAATCTGAGGAAAATTGGGTAAACGTTAAATTATACAGTGCCCTTCACTAATATTGGCACCCTTGGTAAATATGAGCAAAGAAGGCTGTCCGTTGTCCTTGTTGTTTAACCTTTTGATCTTTTGTTCAAAAGATTCACAAATACTCTGCTCTCATTGATATCAAACAATTGCAAACAAAACACAGGTTTATCAAAAAAAAAAATCCTCCTGTAATGGTATAAATATGAGGTAACACATAGGCCAAAGTCCCTTAGTGATTCATAACAATAGGTAAGGCCAAGGAATATAGCTGTGATGTGCGGCAAAAGGTTGTTGAGCTTCACAAAATGGGAAGTGGCTATAAGAAAATAGCACAAGCACTGAAAATGCCCATTTCCACCATCAGGGCAATAATTAAGAAGTTCCAGTCAACTGGAAATGTCATGAATCAACCTGGAATTGGACACGTGTCTATATTGTCTCAACGCACTGTGAAGAGGATGGTTCGAGTGGCCAAAAAATCTCCAAGCAGCTGGAGAATTGCAGAAGTTAGTTGTGTCTTGGGTTCAGAAAGTCTCCAAAACTACAGTCTGATGTCACCTACATCACCACAAGTTGTTTGAAAGGGTTTCAAGAAAAAAGCCTCTACTCTCATCCAAAAACAAACTCAAGCATATTCAGTTTGCCAGACACTACTGGAACTTCAAATGGGATCGGGTTCTATGGTCAGATGAAACCAAAATAAAGCTTTTTGTCAATAAGCACCAGAGGTGGTTTTGGTGCGCACAGAGAGGTAGCCATATGGAAAAGTACCTCATGCCCACGGTTAAATATGGTGGTGGCTCTTTAATGTTTTGGGCTGTTTTTCTGCCAGAGGACCTGGACATTTTGTTAGGATACATGGCATCATGGATCTATCAAATATCAACAGATATTAAATGAAAACCTGACTGCCTCTGCCAGAAAGCTTAAAATGGGCCGTGGTTGGATCTTCCAGCAGGACAATGATCCAAAACATACATCAAAATCAACACAAAAATGGTTTACTGACCACAAAATCAAGGTCCTGCCATGGCCATCCCAGTCCCCTGACTTGAAACCCAGAGAAAACCTGTGTGGTGAACTGAAGAGGAGACTCCACCAGCGTGGACGTCGAAATTTGAAGGCTCTGGAGAGATTCTGTATGGAGGAATGGTCTCAGATCCCTTGCCAACCTCATCAGGCATTATAGGAGAAGACTCAGAGCTGTTATCTTGGAAAAGGGAGGTAGCACAAAGTATTGACTAAAAGGGTGCCAATAATTGTTGCACACCTATATTTAAGAAAGATATATTTTTTTTTTGGATAAACCTGTGTTGCGTTTGCAATTGTTTGATATCCACGAGAGCAGAGTATTTTTGTGAATTTTTTTGAACAAAAGATCAAAGTTTTAAACAATAAAGACAATTTTTCACAGCCTTCTTTGCTCATATTTACCAAGGGTGCCAATATTAGTGGAGGACACTATGCAATGTGAATGTCTATGCATGTCTATGCATGTCTTTGGATGAGGGGAGGAAACCAGAGTACCCAGAGGAAACCCCTGAAGCACAGGGAGAAATTGCAGACTCGAACCCCCAACCCTGGAGATCGAGGCAAACATGCTCCTTTTCTTTCTTTCTTTTTTTGTTTGTTTTTGTTTTATTTATTTATTGAGGTATCAATTGCAGCACCCTTAGCACTTCTACTGCCCATGCCCCCAGATTTGTCCCAAGCAGATAAATATTAATAAAGGCCTCTTAATCAGGGTGTATATCTTTTAAAAGATATATTAAAACACTCCCAGAAATTCTGGTTAACATGAATAGCAAGTGTGATACCTGTATAGCCCGATATGTAGCAAATGAATTGATGAATTGTTTGTTTTTTTATGTCTTCAGTACATGCATGTAAAGAATTGGTATGTGGTTATATTGCTCAGTGTTAATATTGGCAGAAAATCTCGTCAGAAGGGAGTCTAATCATATATCTGTTTGCATTTCTTAATGGCTTATGTTGTTTTAACACCTATTAGACATTAATTCTAGAGTTTGTGACAGAGCCTAGATTTTAGACGACAGTGTTAAATGATACTAATGAGATGTAGGAGGTGCATTATTGGAACTGCTAGACAGTGTTTTCTTTAGGAGGATTTTCGATATGTCAACCTTTAATGCTGAAATCCTTAAAAGGATTCAGCAAGACTGGGAGTGGCCCTGTGTGTATGTGTGTGTGTGTGTGTGTGTGTGTGTGTGTGTGTGTGTGTGTGGAGTGAGAAGCTGAAGTGATGAATAGCGTTCCAGTGCTGGTCTAAGAGTCAGGAACTGAACAAGGGAGCAGAGACGAGTGGAACATGCTAGCAGAGAAGAGGAGAGCTGAAGAGCTACAAATCTCTGTCAGAGCTGAGACTTGCTGTTGGTGTGGCACTGTGCCTTGTGTGTGTGTGTGTGTGTGTGTGTGTGTGTGTGTGTGTATGAGACTAACATACACAAGGTATGACAATGTTTCCTCAGTGTTCTAGAAACGTCTTCTTTAGTAATGGTTTTATTCAGCATGCAATTTCACAAAAAAACATTCTAAACATTAATGCTCATGTTCTGGGGGGCACGGTGGCTTTGTGTTCGGCATGTTCTGCATATTCTCCCTGTGCTTCAAGGGTTTCCTCCGGGTACTCCGGTTTCCTCCCCCAGTCCAAAGACATGTGCTGTAGGCTGATTGGCAATTCTAAATTGTCCATAGTGTGTGAATATGTGTGTGATTGTGCCCTGCGATGGGTTGGCACCCTGTCCAGGGTGTCCCCCGCCTTGTGCCACAAGTTCCCTGGGATAGGCTCCAGGCTCCCCGTGACCCTGTGTAGGATAAGCGGTACAGAAAATGGATGGATGGGTGGATGGATGTTCATGATCCTACAACTAAAAATGGTGCAGAAACACTGTAGGAACGTTTGCAAACATTGTATAGAAATGTTCTCAGAACACCTAAAAACTGACAGATTGAAAGTTCTTTGAACCAATAGTTCCTAGAAGTGTAATTTTCACATACATTGTACTAGCTTGAAATTGTTAACTGGGAGCACACACACACACACACACTTAACTTGAAGTCAGGCTCTGCACTGCAGAAACAACTTTGTGTGTTTGTATGTGTGTGTGTGCTATGCATTATTTGCTGGACCATTTTCCATTTTCACTTTTTCTCTTTCTCTCTGAGAGAGAAAAATGCAGGAAAGGCAATTTAAAAGTCCCCAGCTGTCCGTAGCAATGAGGGCCTGCTGACAGTAATTGACTGGGTAAGAGAGAGAGATAAGGGAAGAATGGAGGGATGGACAAATAAGGCATTAGCTGAGGCAAGACGAGGAGATGGCATGGGAAGATGTTGAGCTAGCCAATGTATAGTCTTTGATCTGTTTGTGTCTATTATCAGGCTGTGTGTGTGTGTGTGTGTGTGTGTGTGTGTGTGCATGTATGTTGTGGCTGTAACGAATCAATCATTACTGGCATTATTCTTTTCCACCAGAATAATGTACTGGATCAACTTTAAACATGAAACGAAACAGAAGCGCACACTTGGATTCAACGTACCTTTTTAAAGGAGACGAGTTTTAAAGCGTGCCCGCATTATCTACCAGAATATGTAGTAAATCGGATGAATCTGCAACGTTTAAAAATATTCTCCACCAGTTACAATTTATGTAATGAATTAAAAGATGTTTAACACGTTTAAATGTATTCTCCAATTTATATAAGGAATTAGCTCGAATGGTGTGAAATATATCTATATATCTAATCAACGCGTGTTGTGACCAGTTATAAATATACATCAGCCATGAAAGGGAATTCATGTATGTGCACATATACATATAGATAATTAACTACAACGGATTATAATTAATTATGACTATGTATGTGGTCTAGATCAGCTTTTAGGATTAGCTGTAGTCTAGTTTAGAATTATGAACTCTAAAGAGGGAGTTTATCCTTCTGGCCAGGAAGGATTAACCAACAAAGTTGTTATTAAAAATTAGAGCGGGTAATCGAGGTTCTTATGCAGTGAAGAAGGGACTCTATCACGTGACCAAAAACAGAGAAAATCAAGCGTGGGATAATAGATTTTAATAACTAGATGTAACTATGGATACACACGACTAACTCTAAGCAAAACATACATATGTACATCTATATACAAGGAAAGAAAAGGTATAGAGAGAAAGTAATGAAATAAAAGGGAATGGCAGACAAAAACACAACTAATTAGCCTTTTTCAAAACCAGCAACGAAGTTAAATCTCCTGTAAACAGGGGTACAATCTTAAACGCAGATATAGATCCATTAACTATACTTGCATGGCTTCGGTCTGAAAGTTCGCGCGAGGTCGTGTAGAGTTTGCTGGTTCGTCATGCCGCTTGAAAAGGCGTCGGCCGTGAGGCGGTTGCATCTCTTTGTCCGGGAGAGAGAGACCCTGGCTTCCTCTTCCCGGGGCACATGGCCCCGGGGGAGAGAAACCGGAAGAGTGTCAAGATGAAGTGAAGAGTTGAAGAAGAGAGTGAAGTGAGACTGAAGAGAGTTTCAAAGCGTGGTGTTGTTTTAAAGACAACACCAACACACACGCCTCTTTGGGCTATGGGCCAATCAGGAAGTTGGATTTGTTGGCGGGATGAACTCTCTTTGTCTGGTCTCAGACCTGGATTTGCATGTCCAGGGAGGAGCCGGTTTAAACCGTATTACATGTGAAATTAAGAAAAAGCATGAAATAATGTATCCCATTGCAATATGATATGCATAATCAATCAGGGTATCGCAAGACGATTAACTACATACCAAATTCGATGGACTTGTAAAGAATATTACAAGTAAAACATGGTTACAGACATTTAAAATCATATCCTAAGTTAAGCTATCTAAAATCGTTATAGTTATGTTACATAAACACACAATATATGCAAACAAGAAAACATCACACTATTTGGACATTGAATAATTACATATAATTACACGTTACATTCAAATGAGATTCTTACATTGTGTGTGTGCATGGGTGTGTGCTTTGTGTGTGTGTGTGTGTGTGTGTCTGAAGAGGGGGGGTCGAGTCGCATTCCGATGGCATCTGGTGAAGAGGTTAGATAAGGATTCATGGCTCAAAGACACAGAGAAACTTCTTTGCTAGATCCAGGCTGATTCAGAAATCAGTTTGATACGTTCAGACGTTACATGGCTAAGCGGCTATAGTGGTAACTAAATCCTTCCCATTAAAGTAATATCATGCTGAGTTGAGCTGAGGGCTTGACAGCAGGTCTTTAGTGATTAATTGAGTGTTTAATGTGGACAGTAGACAATAGGACGGCTGTCCCAAAGCACTGGAGAGAGAGAAGGATAGAGAGTATAGAGAGGATATATATATATACAGTGCTGTGAAAAAGTATTTGCTGTCTGATTTCTTCTGTTTTTGTACTAAATAGTTTTAGATCTTTAAACGATATACAACATAGAACAAAGGCAACCTGAGTAAACACACAATACACTTTTAATTAATTAATTTATTTATTTTTATTGAAGCAAAAAAAGTTATCCAACACCTATCACCAATGTGAAAAACTAATTACCCCCTTAAACTTAAAATGGGGGAACTTTGGATGGTCGGACACTTCTGGAAAGGTTCAATACTGTGCAAGTTTTTTTTTTTCAATTTGGAGATAATGGCTCTCACTTTAGAGTCCCAGAGCCTTTGAAATAGGTTTGTAACCCTTCCCAGACTTCTTCCTCATCATTTCTGGAATTTCTTTCAACTTTGGCACAGTGTGTTACTGGGTAAGACCTTTTAACCAACTTTATGCTGTTGAAAAGGTTAAATTTAAGTGTTGATTTGATTGAACAGGGTGTGCAGTAATCAGGCCTGGTTGCGTCTAGTCCAGAGGTCTTGTGGAGTACATGCCTCGGCAGGTCAGACCTGTTTTGGCAGCACAAGGGGGACCAACATAATATTAGGCAGGTGGTTTTATGGGTGATTGGCATATATATTATGAGGGGCCAAACAGGAAATAATTAGATGAAATCTGAATATAAACAGTGCCCTCCACTAATATTGGCACCCTTGGTAAATATGAACAAAGGTGGCTGTAAAAAATTGTCTTTATTGTTTAACCTTTTGTTCTTTTGTGAAAAAGATTCACAAAAATACTCTACTCTCATGGATATCAAACAATTGCAAACACAACACAGGCTTATCCAAAAAATATCTTTCTTAAATATAGGTGTGCAACAATTATTGGCACCCTTTTAGTCAATACTTTGTGCTACCTCCCTTTGCCAAGATAACAGCTGTCTTCTCCTATAATGACTGATGAGGTTGGAGAATACATGGCAAGGGATCTGAGACCATTCCTCCATACAGAAGCTCTCCAGATCCTGTAAATTTCGAGGTCCACACTGGTAGACTCTCCTCTTCAGTTCACCACAAAGGATTTTTGTGTTTATTTTGATGTATGTTTTGGATCACTGTCCTGCTGGAAGATCCAACCAGGGCCCATTTTCAACTTGCTACCAAAGGCACTCGGGTTTTCATTTAGTATCTTTTGATATTTATTAGTCCATGATGCCATGTATCCTAACAAAATGTCCAGGTCCTCTGGCAGAAAAACAGCCCCAAAACATTAAAGAGCCACCACCATATTTAACGTGGTCATGAGGTACTTTTCCATATGGCTACCTCTCTGTTTGCACCAAAACCACCTCTGGTGTTTATTGCCAAAAAGCCCTATTTTGGTTGAAGACACTTGAGTTTGTTTTTGGATGAGAGTAGAGGCTTTTTTCTTGAAACCCTTCCAAACTACTTGTGGTGATGTAGGTGACTTTGGATTGTAGTTTTGGAGACTTTCTGACCCAAAGACACAACTAACTTCTGCAATTCTCCAGCTGTGATCCTTGGAGATTTTTTGGCCACTCAAACCATCCTCTTCACAGAGCTTTGAGACAATATAGACACGTCCAATTCCAGGTTGATTCATAACATTTCCAGTTGACTGGAACTTCTTAACTATTGCCCTGATGGTGGAAATGGGCATTTTCAATACTTTGGCTATTTTCTTATAGCCACTTCCCATTTTGTGAATCTCAACAACCTTTTGCCGCACATCACAGCTATATTCCTTGGTCTTACCCATTGTTATGAATGACTAAGGGAATTTGGCCTATGTGTTACCTCATATTTATATCCCTGTGAAACAGGAAGAATAATTCCTGTTCCTAGTCACCCAGATGTACTAAAAAATGTATCAAATATCAATGGGAATATACATCAAAAATATATTTCTCATATGAATCCACAGGGTTGCCAATAATTGTTGCACATCTATATTTAACACACACACACACACACACACACACACACACACACACACACACACATATATATATATATATATATATATATATATATATATATATATATATATATATAAATCTGTGTCTATAAAATTGTTTGCAATTGTTTGATATCCATTAGAGAAGAGTATTTTTTTTTAATTCTTTGAACAAAATATTAAAAGGTTAAACAATAAAGGCAATTTTTCACAGCCTTATTTGATCATATTTAACAAGGGTGCCAATATTAGTGGAGGACACTGTATTTATAAATCCTGAATATATAAATGTAAATCTGATTATATAGTTATAATTCTGGAATTATATTTATAAATCATAAATATATATGTAAATCCTGAATGCATAGTTACAGTGGGTATAGAAAAGAATGCTCCAGGAAAGCTCTTTTCATGCTGAGCTAATCAAAATGACCACAGCTGATCACAGCTTAATGTCAAATGGCTATGTGTGCCATTGAGAAGGTGATTAGCTACACCTTACTGAGTTTACAAGTCATTTTTAGGAGGGGGGTAATCCTTTTTCCAACTCAGTGATTCTGTTTTTTTTAATTTTTTTTTTATTTTTTTCTGACATGTTATATCAGGTGTTATATCAGGTGTTATATCTTTCACTTGGATGTTATACGTTGCACTGAGTAAATACAGCTGGATAAAACAAAAACTGTGTCTGTCTTCATTTCAGGCTGGAAAGCAACAAAATGTGATTATTTTGAAGGGGGGTGATTCTTTTCTATACCCACTGTATAATCCCTGATTATATATTCATACATTTTATCAGGCATATTGTTAGACAAGCTGATTATTAAATCAGCAGCTTTGCACATAAAAGCAATATAAGTTATACAGTATATTATATAAAAGTTTGTTTTCTTTTTCTTTTCTTTCTTTTTTTTTTTTTTTGTCAATGTATTACTGTCCATAGTTTGGAAGCCAATGGGTCCTTCACAGTTCTCTCAAAATGGCAGAATTCTATAATTATTTTGTAGAATTAGACAATTTCCTTTTATCATTTTTCACATGAGCAACTAAATCTGGGCATTCTTGAAATAACCTCAAGACATCTTGAAGACCATATCAATATCATTATTGCTTTCATGATAGCTCTTAATGGATTTCCAACTGTAAATGGAAATGTGCTAGAGCTCCTATCAAGTCTTTGACAATCTTAAATTTAGTTGATACTGTGTATTTATATTTAGATGTAGACAATATATATATTCAGATTTACATTTATATATTCAGGATTTATAAATATATTCTTTCATTTTTCGATTTATATATTCACGGTTTACATTTATATATTCTGAATTATAACTTTATATAAAGGATTTATAAATATATATTCAGATTTCATACAATTATTTTCTGTTTGGCCCTTCATAATATAGGCACGTGCAAAGAAATGCTGTAGAACAAAGATGTCTTCAAAATAATGAAATTAAATGTTTCTACATAAAAAAAAAAAAAAACCCATAAAGAGCAGTAAACAGTAGTAAATGAAACAAAGTTAATATTTGGTATTCATGCAGGATAATGCACCACAACAAAGCTCAAGTCATCTTAAACTGGTTCCATGACAATGGCAATGAGTTCAGTGACCCTCATTGGCCTCGATAGTCACCAGACCTGAATCTAACAGAGGACCTTTGATGTGTGTTAGAACGCTAGAGTCACAGCATGAATTTGCAGTTGATAAATCTACAGAAATTACATTATGTGATGCAACATGCACCAGAATCTCATAGGATTGTTTTCAATACTTTGTGAAATCCATGCCATGAAGAACTGGGGCTGTTCTGAGAGTAAAGGAGAGTCTTACACAGTATTAGTAGTGTTCCTAATAAAATGAGCAGTGAGTTTATATGGTCAGATCATAAATTCATTAGCTAGCCCATCAGGAATGGGAATTACAGAAAGTACTGGAACTGTAGCAGCTGTATGGTTTTTGATGTGTGTGTGTGTGTGTGTGTGTGTGTGTGTGTGTGTGTGTGTGTGTGTGTGTGTGTTGGTGTGAGTGTGTGTGTGTGTGTGTGGGTTTAAAGACAGAGAGGATAAAACAAATAGGGTAGAGACCAAAAAACTATCACTGGGAAATGAACTCCATTTCTAAAGGGCACTGTATCATACAAAAAGCTTCAAATCACCACCACTGCTCAATTTCTGTTTTCATAGCTTCTGTTTCAAGGTTGTTGTTTTTTTTACTGAGGTAAAAGTGTGTGTGTGTGTGTGTGTGTGTGTGTGTGTGTGTGTGTGTGTGTGTGTGTGTGTGTGTGTGTACAGCAGATTCTGTCATGGCCCTGGCAGCAATTCACTTTAACATTTAATTAACCTTGTGTACACAAACACGTCCATAGGTGCTTATGTGGGTGCACACACAGAATTAGCACCTAGCCCGATTACATACACAAACACACACACTCATGCACACACACACACACACACACACACACACACACACACACAGCCACAATATAAAATCACCTCCAGTCTGCCATATAAAATATACAAATCACACACACATACATACTTTATGCACAGTCATTTCCTGGACTTATCTATTCTGTTGTTGCATGTTGTGAAGTTTTTGTTACGTCTATCATCTTGTTTAATTTAAACAGTTCACTGTCTTGAGTCTGGTGTCTGCCATGTTTGTTTTGTGTAGAGCTGCACAGGATATTGCACTGCAGTATATATGCTGCATTGGGTTTATCTTGGAAGTGGGAATTCAGAGCTTTTCACATTTTGACCATTTTTGTGCATTCGAGCTACAAAGTGGGAAAAACATGGACGCCTGCTTGTTTGTCTTTTGTTAACAACAAGCTAGCTAGCTAACTATAATGAGTGATGTATATTTTCCTCCTCCAAACAGTGAACAGTACAGTCAGTGTTATAGATTGAACAAGCGGATATGTCTGTATGCTGATTGATCTAAAGCAAATGCTTGTATATAAAGTATAACTCATTTAAAAGGTAAGAACTGTTGACTACTTTGATTCCTGTTGATTGGTGATTTGATGTCACTTGCTGAACTCGGGGTTGAGAGGACTGCCCAGAGTTCACAAGTAGGAATTGTGAGTTGAGGGGTCTTTACCTAGTTGGAAATTATGAGTTTACCTTTACGTTTAGTCGAATGCAGCACATGACCATTCTCCAACATGTGTTTGTAGTATTGTGTTTTAATATGTGTTAGATATTATGTTACCATTACTATTAATGTTAACTAATATTAATATTTGTGTGTATATTTACTGATCACCCTATTGGTTTTTGGTAGATCTATGAAGCCAGTACCTTGAGTCTAACTGTAGCTACTCTAGGCTGCGGCGGAGGAACATAGACACACAAGAGGCAGAAGTGTGGGAAAAAAGTGCTCTTTTATTTTAAAATGTGGGAGAACAGGGACGGTGATGGAATGAGGAATTGAGGTGAAGAAAGTGGTCGTCATGCGGGGGGAGTGGCGAGTGGGCTGGAGCAGCATCGAGGCGGGACCCAGGGAGCGTGGAGCTGGTCGTGGGTGCCAGCTGAGGGCGCAGCGTGACGAGGGAGCGCCGTCTTCTTTGCTGTCGGCGTCTGCGGGGGATAGCGGAAAAACGCATCAGCCAAGTCTAGACATGAGAACTTGCTCACCTCTCTGGGTTGGCTGCGCCCTTTCTTCGGAAGGGTGAAGAGTGGCAGCTCCAATCATTGGCTGCCAGCCGTGTGTGCTTCTGCCGCCCTGCCTTGCAGCCATGTGCTCCCATGTTGTCCACGACAAATGGGCGGCAGTTGCACGAGGAGTGCGTCTGTGTTGGTGCATATGGACTGCAGGTCCGCTGTCACACTAACCTTATGCTGTGTTCGAGGCAAAACTTGTAATTCCCGTCCTACAACCAGTAAATGCTACTGAAACCGCCTGCTTGGGGTAGTATTCAACTACCAGTTCCTTCCCTAGTTACATAGTGACATGAAATCAACATGGCCATGCACACTGTGAATAGCATGCCAAATGCCGTAAATGTAAATGTAAATAAAGCACTACTCTACTTCTAAATTAGTTTACAGCAGTATTAGCTTTAGATCAGTTAATATATAGACACAGTACTTGGTTAAATCTATAACATTGACCATACTAATCATGGCCACTGATGGTTCTAATCACTTGAGAAGGTAATCATCATCATTAGAGTTATGACTAACGTTAGCCAATTATCTTGTTGCTGAGCTACTCGATATTGTCCACTGTTGTTGCAGTACTACAATTTCAGTCCAAAATGAAAAAGTTCAGTATAGTAGAACACTACCAATAGCCACTCAGGCCTGTAACTGTAAAAGTGAGCTTTACATACTCTGAGAGAGCAAAAAAAAGAAACACTTTCATGGAGATGTCCATGTTTTGTTTTGTTTTTTAATTATTATTATTATTTTTTTTACTACTTGCAAATGACATTATTACAACTTGCAAATTATCACTTACAAGTCACAATGAACGAGCTCAGGTATGGCTTGGTTGTGCATTAAAAAATAAATAAATACTATTACTAATACTATTAACTTATGTTCTCACTAGTAAACCTTTTCCCTTGTAGTGGTGCACTGTTAATAAAATACATCAGCACATACAGTACCTGCTGTTTAATAAATAAAAAATGGAACCAAACTCTTTAATACCTCTCTACAGTGTGTGTGTGTGTGTGTGTGTGTGTGTGTGTGTGTGTGTGTGTGTGTGCGTGTGTGTGTGTGTGTGTGTGTGTGTGTGTTTGTTTGTGTTTCCTCTGTTGTCTCTCTGAAGAGGTCAGATCAATTGAGCAGCTGAGTAAACACAGCAGGAGAGGGTTGTTTGGAATGACTTTCTCTTTCTTACCCCAGTCTCTCTCTCCCTTCTCTCTCTCTCTCTCTCTCTGCCTCTCTTAGCTCCATCCACGGTTCCCATAATGCACCAGGTCAGCTCCACCATGAGGAGCATCACGCTGTCATGGCCACAGCCAGAACAACCCAATGGCATCATACTGGACTATGAGCTGCGTTATTATGAGAAGGTAGGAGATCTAAGCATGTGTGTATGTTTATGAGTGTGTGTTCGTGTTTTGTGCATCACATTTTATCAGGCTCTTTATGCTGAAGTAATATTTTCTGAGACGTTTGGATCGATTGTTTTAAATTAAATTGAGACATGTTGGATAGAGTTTTATTTCAATTATTTTGCTGCTTGGAAAGTGATGAAAAGTGATTTTGCTTTGGCTTGTTCTTGGATATGACATCTGAGAAGTGTGTGTGTGTGTGTGTGTGTGTGTGTGTGAGAGAGAGAGAGAGAGAGAGAGAGAGAGAGAGAGAGAGAGAGAGAGAGAGAATATTGTTCTTTGTTCCATCTGTATTCCTCTAAATGGACATCTGATACTTCAGATTAAGAGTCCTGTTTTCATAATCAAAAAACAAGTGTGAAATGAGACATAAGATCACGCCTATCACATGGATGTGACATATTCTTGTTATCTTTTTGGCACAGATAAGTCATCATGAGATGTGGGTTAGGCGATACCTGAGCAAATCACTTTGATATTTTCATAATGGTATATGACCAATTGATTGATTTACTGTAAATCTATTTTAGTGATGGAAATAACCAGCTGTCAGACTTTTCCACCCACTTTCCTGGGTTATGTAGGACATAGGGTTATATCTACTAATGGTATTTTATTCTTGTTGTTCTGTGTATATTCCTCCAGGTTGTATTATGTGTTAACTGTCTGAATAACATTTGGATGTTTGTTATAACTTATTACACATAAAAAATTAATTCAGTTGTTACTTAGCTTTATTATTTAGTATTTTGGTGGAACACCTTTTTCAGGGTGTCCCAAAAGTTCATGTTTGCCAGCACCACGTGGGTTGTGCCTTCGTCAGTGGATGTCTGTGGACACTTCCAGGCTTTTTGAATTTGTTAATAAGTTTGGCAACAGTGTCATGTGTGATGTGTTTGCCATGTTTACTGTCTGACCTTGCGACTGCTTCCCGATCCAGCCATGAGAATGACTTCAATGCACTCTTCTTTTGTCAAGGGGATTCGTAAAGGCTTTCTGAAAAAAAAAAGAAGAAGAATATAAAAAAGTATGAAAAATTTTGGAAGACATTTTGCTAAAAAGTGCTAATTTTCCCTATGTATGGAGACTTTAGGGACACCATGCATATTAAACTAGGGTGACAATTAATGTATGTACATAGAACTGGGTTGTTAAAAATGGGACAGGATTTTCAAGCTTTCACTCGAGGTTAGGAATTTTTTGGCATTTCATCTGGACAAATTGTGTTAACAGAAATGTTAACAGAAACAAACTTTTTATTTGAAAGATCTAGTCATTTCAGTTATGCTTATGCTGAGGTCAGCTAGAGGTCATAACTTGTCATTCCCAACTTCCAAGCCAAAGCTAAAGGAAACTCAAACTCTAAATTCCTCCAAGTCCAGGGAGTGACATCAAATCAACATGGCTGCTCACAGCATCAGAACTAAACAAAGTAGCACCTCTTACCTTTAAATGAGTTATGCTGTACAGTATATGCAAGTATTTGCTTTAGATCAATCAACATATAGACATATTTGCTTGTTAAATCTTAACACTGACTGTACAGTTCACTGAATTGAGGAGAAAAATATACAGTACATCACTCATCACAATTAGCTAGCTTACTGCTAACAAAAGAGAGAGGGGGGAGATTTAGGACCTTTCTTAAGATTTGGGACCTTGTGGGAACCTTCCTGACAGTCTAGGTAGAATGGGTTCAAAATTGCAGATAAACACACAAACCAGTGCTGTTTTTGTTCGACTACAGTTTAAGACTTCACACATGTATACACACAAAGCATGTAGACACCCAACGTACACAATATAGAGAAATCCACTGTATCTTCTTTCTCAGACAAATAAAAAAAACATATACTGTATTTACTATATACAGTACTGTGCAAAAGTTTTAGGCACCCTATTTTTTTAGTACAAACTCTGTTATAGATTTTTTATTTTATGACGTCTACATTATCAAGTCAGTACAAAAACATTTTAGATTCCCAAACATTAGTTTTCTAGCACAAAATTCAATGTTACAGAAAAATGTTTGTATGTCATTAAAGAAAGCAGCATATTACATAAGAGACACTTTTCAGACAAAAAACACAATGAAGGCTGATGGGTTTTGCTGCAAAAATAAGAAGCAAGTGCGAAAGTCAAAGTCTCCAGAAGAACTGTGTCTGGTTCTGCAAGATGCTCAATAAAACTTACCAGCTCATTTCCTTATAAAACTGCACAAATTGTACCAGAGACTATTTTTATTTTTATTTTAATTATTATTTTTTTGTCACACCAAATATTGACTTTGTTTCATTTACTACTGTTTACCTCTCTTTAAGGGTTTTATTATTTTATTTTTTTATATAGAGACATTTTTGTTCTACAGCATTTCTTTGCATGTGCTTAAAACTTCTGCACAGTACTGTACATATATATATATATATATATATATATATATATATATATATATATATATATATATATATATATATATATATAAAACAACAACACACTGTTGATATCCGTTAGTTTCCACATTTCTTATTTACACTAGTGTGACACATAACATGAATGAATATTAAAACTCCTTGCCTGATAGTTTCATCCCACTGAAGGCAATCACACTCATCCAATTTTGCACAGAGCC
The DNA here is from genome assembly GCA_023630585.1 of Cranoglanis bouderius. NCBI lineage: Eukaryota > Metazoa > Chordata > Actinopteri > Siluriformes > Cranoglanididae > Cranoglanis > Cranoglanis bouderius. The sequence continues at coordinate 31,908,030 of CM042536.1, forward strand.
GTTATTGTCTGATGATTATGCGGCATCCAAAAATGAGTCCGGATATGAAAATGAGTTTAATCAGAAAGCGTGGGATGAAGATCCCTCTCGACAATGGATTAACGCAATGCAAACGCCACGAGTGGAAGCACTTATTTACCCATAAATATGCATGAAGAGTAATCATCTCCTTATTTGTGTTCCGTGGGTCCTTTTGGCAAATAGACGAGCACTTCTCAAACAAATACAGACGAGCAAATATCACTGAATGGCTGCTTCTGTAAGACTTTTGAAAAGTGAGTGATATCAAAGGAGCTAAAGACTTTCTGGCAATAATTTATTCGTTTACAGTGCAATTTTATTGGCAGTGTGAAAATTTGTAAAGTGGTTTATAATAATGCAATAATGTCCAGCTCTCTCTACATCATCTCACTTATTATATTGGTTTACCAAAGTGATTTACCAAATAATTCACTAGTTCAACATAGAGCATTGGTTTCAAGCTTCCACTGCTATGTAGGATCTGCATAACATTACATTTACATTCAGATTTAATAATTTGGCAGATACTATTTTCCAGAGTTACCTGTTACAAATCTTGAAGTTCTCTTCTTCCCTTATCCAGCGTATGACTGTACAATATACTGTATAAATAGTAGAGTTTAGCATCCAATCATTTCAGTTTAAAACATCCATTCAAGTACATCAATATAGAAAAACGTATCACGTGCCAATTCAACACTGGCCATGACCTTCTCATGCTACACAATGTAGATAATGCTATAGCTACGAGTGTGTGTTTGAATATGTACTGGCCACCAGACCGCAGTGTTGAATGTGAGGATGAGCGTCCCTCCTTAAAATGTTTTAGTATGCTAGAGTAAGCAAAGACTTGTATAAAATGAGGCGTCTCCTTTGCTTCCCTAGAAGGCAAGATCGGCATCTAATTTTGAAAAAGCATGTTCGGGTAAGTTTCACAAACTTTGCTAATGCCAGGTTAGACTAGCATCAATTCCAGTAGCTAACATAATTGGCTAAGCACCAAATCAAATTCTAGCAAATGGTAAATATTGCAAACTTACAGAGACTGAATGATGTCTTCAAGTAAAACGACAATTGTGATAGAACAAAAATCATCAAACAGTTTTAGACAGTGATAAAAGTTACTTTCCCACAAAAACATGACAGTAACTTCATTTCATCAGTTAAAAACATTTACTTTTTAATACCTGAGTACATTTAAAAATAGTAACTTTTTGACTTTCGACTTTCACCTGAGTACACTTTTAATTGAGTAAGATTTTGACACAAGATGCTCAATAAAACTTACCAGCTAATTTCCTTATAAAACTGCACAAATTGTACCAGAGACTACTATTTTTATTTTTATTTTATTTGTCACACCAAATATTGACTTTGTTTCATTTACTACTGTTTATTGCTCTTTACGGTATTCATTATTTTGAAGGCATCTTTGCTCCACAGCATTGCTTTGCATGTGCCTAAAATTTTTGCACAGTACTATTTGCATGTATCTCACACAATCATTTTTAAAATCTGCTCACCCTAAAAATGAAAAAAAGACTGAATAAGGTTATATTTCAACTTCACTATAAGATGCCCTGCCTCTCTCTGTGTTTATAACCTAATGTAGAAAATGTGAAATCAAAATTACTGCCATTTAAAAAAAAAAAAAAATTATATGTGTACAATGGGAAATGAGTTCTCATTTCGATTATTAGCATCATCCACATCAGTCTCTGTCTCATCACCCGAGGTAAAAGTCACTCGCAGCATTTAAACACAAGCCTCATCATTGTCTCTTCACTCCACTGATCTCTGTTTGCTCTTACATCAGTGAGGAAATGATCTCTGATTAATTCCATCAGTTCTGTTCTGTTGACTAAATTTCTCGTTATTAGGTTATTTAAACATTTTAAACACTTTGCCCGCTGTCGTGTGTACAGAGTGTACCCACTCTTCTCTGTTTTGATGATGTGTGGCACTGGAGCATCGCGGACATTTTGAAAGCCTGACATTCATTATGATATCTCACAGCTCCAGGGTTCCCGATTCAATCCTGAGCCTGGGTTAAGCTCCGGATCCATCATGACCCTGAAGCGGTTACTTAAAAAGAATGAATGTAATTTTCACATCAACGATTACATGACCTTCATAATACATCACTAAAAAAAAAAAAAAAAAAAAAAAAAACAGTCAAAAAAACAAGAATGATGCATTTTAAAGTTTTGCTGCATACATCAGGCCTAAATGTATTTAAGTGTGCCTCTTCAGTTGCTGGAGTTTTGCTGTAGAATGTGTACTTGATTAAAATCTGTAATTTCTGCTGTGCACTAACATCCATCTAATATTCCAACACCAGCCATTTTTCAAGGCTATTCAAGTGTATGAGCAGTTTGATATTACTCTTGTGTGTGTGTGTGTGTGTGTGTGTGTGTGTGTGTGTGTGTGTGTGTGTGTGTGTATAGTGGGAAAGCTTTAGAAAATGAATGCTCGAAGTTGGAATGTTTTGTTGTAACCATTTTTACACTTCAGAAATTACTACCAAGATATCAGTCATGGCCTTGTTTACATTCCACTCTGCTCTTATGTTTGAATCATTGTTGTTTTGTTTACTTTGCTTTTTTCCCTTTTTTTTTTTTAATTACGTCCTTGATTACAGCGTTCAGCATGAAAGCTGATTAACAAGCAAATTCACTCTCAAGAGGGAAAAAAAGCAATGCATGTTGCCTTGTTTAAAAATGACTTGCCTGTTGCCTTGTTTAAAATATATATATATATATATATATATATATATATATATATATATATATATATATATATATATATATATAGACGCACTTGGGAGGAAAGGACGAGTTCAAACGTTGGTTATTAATGAGGACCGTTACCCATGACCTGTTCAACCCCAAATCTCACAAGCCTTTGTTCAATTTGTTGCATGCTTCTCCATTGTTTTTGCTAAACATACCCACATGATGTTATTAGTAGTAATATGTATAGCCTTGTTTAGTTGGTGATTAAATTCAGAAATATAGGACATGAAAGCAAATGAAACCTAGTCAGCTGAAGAGCATGATATGGCCACTAATTCAGTAGAGTTCAAAAGTCCGAGTCTGTTTTTGTTATTACAAAACATTAAAGAACACATTTTATGTACTTTATACGTATTATTTATATTTATACGTATTTTCCAATACACATTATTTGCTCTTGTTTTAATTATTAGCATGGTATTAAAATTATAATGTAGTAGTGATAACATTGTGTTAATTATATTTACACCATATTGCTGCTGAATTCTCGAAAATGTTGATTAATTTTCTATAACAGCAGCTTTGACAGTAGTGCCAGCTGTAATTCAAACCAACGGTTTATACACCTTATGAGCATGTATGTAGGCATCTGACCATCACACCCATGTGTGCCCATTCCAAAGTTATGGGCATTAACATGGAGTTGACCACCATCACCCCCGCCTTGCCCACCAACCCTTGCTGTTATAATAACCTTGTAACAATTTAAAGGTCGGGCAAGGAGAGGGGGGACCGGCTGAACATAAATAGAGTTTAATCATAAACGAAACTAAAACAGAACAGAAAACACACAAACTGAACCCAAAATGCACGTGCGTCTCTCTCCCTCCTCTGGCGCTTCCAGCCGCTCCTTTATCTCTCTCTCCCACTGATTAGACAGATCAGTACCAGGTGTGCATCCTCACAGCCTGGCCACTCCCTCTTCCTCGCCACAAACCTCCACTCTTCTGGGAAGGCTTTCCACAAGATTTTGGAGCATGGCTGCATTTGTGAGGTCAGGCACAGATGTTGAGTGCGGCGGTCTGGTACACAGTCAGCATTCCAATTCATCTCAAAGGAGTTCAGTGGGGTTGAGGTCAGGGCTTGGGCCACTCGAGTTCTTTCACATCAACTTTGGCAAACCATGTCTTTATAGACCTCGCTTCGTGCTGGAACAGGTTTGGGCCCCTCAGTTCCAATGAAGGGGAATTGTAATGCTAAAGACTATTTCAATGGCTATTCGTCGGCTTACGGAAGTGATGTCTTTGTTCCTTGGACGTTTCCAGCTAGTTGTCGAGCACATTCAAAACAACAGCGGGAGGAACTTTATGCACAATGAGATTGCGATAACGTATTTAATCGTAAGATTAAAAATGTCAGCATTACAATTAGGACCATGTTGTTCGGTGGTTGGATGCTCCCTCAGGCCCAGATCTAACCTACTTTCAAAAGTTAAAGTGTTTAGATTTCAGAAAAACAAAACAAGACACAATGTGATGCCTGGATTGCAGCAGTGAAGCGAGAAGGCTGTATACCTACTAGCAACTCTAGGATATGTAGCACACATTTTGTCTCTAGTAAATAAACAACATTTTTGCCATTGAATTATTTGTATTTGTTTATGTGCACTATTTAAGTATGATGCAGCATAATTTGAGCTAGCATTGTGGCTCCGTTGTTGTTTTTGTCAGGTCTATCCCTGCACCTGCAGAGAACTCCGTTTCCCAGGACACACCTCGGCCTACCAACATGGCCGATGAAGACTACACTTCCCATCACGTACAGACTTTGTCACGTATATAAGGACTGCAGTCTCACTCTCTCATTGCAAAGTATCACTCAGTGTGTTCCTACCTGACCCTACCAAGCTGTTCTTTTGTGTATTGCCATTCTGGTTTTGAGCTTGCTCACGTTCTAGTTTCTGCTTTTTTGGTTTTGCCCAGTTTGTACTGTTTGCATATCGCCTGACCCTTTGTTTTTTTGTCTACGACTCTGCCTCTCGATTTGGATTTGTTTACCTGCGAACGGTTTAATAAACTCTCTTAGCATTTACAGCCATTTCCGCTTACCCATTGTGACAGTTTTCATATGTAGCTAGCTAGCGTTTTGATAGCGTTTCTGTTTAATTTCTAATTGTTCTGTGGGTTATAATTAGGAAAGTCACTGTTCACATTAGTTATCTAGCTATCTAATCAGCTGACAGATGCGATGAGTAACACTTTACAATCATTTTGCTGCATTAAACTGGATTAGTTTACAAAAGATAACAGTAAACAACAGTTTTCCATCACTTATTAAGCTTGGTTAACGTTCATTCCAACATGCACTAATGCATATTAAACAATAACAGTAGTGTTTGTTAACATTGTGCATTAACCAGATGCAGTGTCAACTAATAACCTCTACTGTCATCTTAGCGCTGAACCATCCAGAGTATTTTGACACCGTTTGACTTGCTCCACCTTCACCAAACAAACAAATAAATGTCATCCACATTGTACAAATAAATGTTCCCAACTTTCCCGCTAGGGAAATACTTGTAAGCATCCAGACTGCAATACACTTTTACTGCATCTCTAGTGTAGATGCACTCGATATCAACCAGATAATGGTACATGTCTGGATAAGTTACTTCAGGTAAAAGTTTCATGTTCTGTTTGAAAAGTTGTCGCCTTAGTCTTATTTAAAGTATCCGGTAATGCCGTTTATTTTCAGATTTTTGTAAATACCTTAACTGTTCAGTTTTAGCTAGACCTAAAAAATACAAGCTAGTCATTTTGTTTCGACAGGTCTGGGTTTTAAAAATGGCGCCACAGGAAATGCGTCAGGACCAGACATTCGCAGTAGCACTGTAACTCGTTTGTTATTGTTTATGTCCTTGAAGTGGTATATAGCATAGAATGTAATAGACATTCTAGACAATTGTGTACGTCCAACTCTGCAACAGTTTGGCAAAAGACCCACGTATAGGTGTGATGGTCAGGTGTCCAAATACTTTTGGACATATAGCGTATAAATGCTCTCATTCTAATATGATGTCATTTCTATAGTACCAGCTCATTCACAATGACTTGAATGTACGGACAGTTGTTGTTATTTAACAATTCGAATTATATACAGATATAGTGAACAGTTGAATATTATAGGAAAAACCAACATCAAGTGTCGCAGTAAAGTGTTTCAACTACCATAAGCAACAAGAAAAGCTTCAAAGCACCTTGCCATAGATTGTACAAGTCTCTAGAACTGTACAGAAGCTTCCAAAACATATTCCCTTAGTCGGTATTTAGATGATGAATGTGGAGAACACTGTCTAACACATCATTACAAAATCTCTCATAGGTGTTCAATTAGGTTGAGATCTGGTGAATACGAATGCCATATAGAGCATATAATTTGTTTCAAGGTCATCAGTCAGAATAAATTTATATTTTGCTTTGCAGTGACTCTTCCCTCTAATGAGACAAGTATACACAAACCATGCCAGCAAAATGGCTCCCACAGCTTACCAGAGCCACTCTTATTTTCCAAAAGCAGTAAAAAAGCAGCAACGAAAATCCTCACACATCCATCCAGTGCATTTATTAAGCTTAAACTACAGGGAACCTATACCACCTTTCATCTACCATGTGTGAGTGAGTGTGTGTATGATTACAGGTCCATCCTCTCTTTCACTGTTCATTAGTTACGACAGTACTGATGTGTATGGTCCACTGAATTTATTACCTACAAATCAGTTCTGTGGAGCATTATACACTCTGTAATTCTCCCTAATTGTGCAGTAAGCAGTTATAAGTGTAGAAACACAGCAGCTCTTACTGAACATGATATTCTACCTTCTGCTGCTCTGAGCAGAGTTCTCCATGGGCTAGTTCAGGTCAATAAAGAAAGTTGTTCTATTAATCAGAGGTGAAAGAGAGGGAAAGGGGATGAGGCCAAATATGAGAGCTTGACAAACTACACGAAAGCACTTTGCGAAAGTCACCCAACCATGAGGAGGACAGCATGTAGAGAGAGGTCTTATAATATGAACATAAAAAGCTTCATGCAAACTGAGAATTGTGTGCCGCTTTATGTTGTTCTAGCAGTTACTGCTTTATGTACAGTTGTACAGAAAAAAATGCCATTCTTGAAACACAAGACACACTTAAATCTAGTTAAAGTGTACTAAAATCAAGCAAAAAAAAAAAAAAATGCCAATGGGGTAAGCAAAACTGACATGGTAAGAATTCTTGAAAATAGCTAAATATCTAGTCAATAAAAATGCTATTGGATCTTAAAACTAGAAAAAAAATGGCATCATTTTAGCAAGTTATGCTTATTACAAGCAATGAAAACTCAGTTATTCAGGATAGACTTACTTAAAATGGGTATTTTGGTCTCTTGATTGAGGTGACTTTAAGAATTTATCACTTAATCTATGATTAATAATTAGCAAAAAAAAAAAAAAAGTGACTTTGTCTTAAATTAAGGCACCAGAAGCATTGTTATTTTTAGCATTTTTATTGAAACAGGGAAAAACTCAGCAATATTGTGTCAGTGATTGTACAAAGAGGCGGATGCAAGCGCAGAATTATATTGAATAAAGTGCAAAACAAACAACCAAAAACAATGGACACAAAGCAAAAACATGCAGACTATGAGAGCAGCTGTAGCACACATGACAACACATGAACACGACAACAACAAATGCTTGACAGTTAGGTGCTGAAAAACTACTATGCACTATACACTCTGCCGTCTAGTGTATGAATTTTAGAAGTGTAGTATCAAATGGCACACTTTTGGTATTGTACTAACCAGAAGTGTATGCTGTTTCTCGGTCGAGGGCAAATTAATGAATTGAATGAATTCAATTAAATTAAATGAATTGGTACATTTTACTGTTTATGTTAATGTTTCCTTTTATGCCCAACAAGACTTCAGTCACCATCAGAGGCGTAATCGTCTCCGCAGGCGAATTTTGCTTGCACAATTTAAAATCAACATAGTAAGTTGTGGTTGTGGCTGCTGGCAATGTAAACATCTTTTTTTTTTCTTTTCGTTCAGCATCTGAGCCTGACGTAGCCCCTCCCCATCCGCTATGCAAGGAAAGCTGTGACCGTTGAGTGCACGGAGTGTCCATCATTCCACACTTGGTTTTTTCGGTTGAATGAGTGCATTATCCGGGAACTTAAAGTGCACTTTGTTTCTTGGGGTTTTTCAGTGTGAACACACTAATCACACTATTTATACTACAAAAATGGCATAGAATAGTGCATAAGTGTGCGATTTGGGACGCACTATAGAACTTCTATAGGGGTGCTTATTAGGGATAACACAGAACAGGTGTGAGTGATCAGTGGGACATGTGACATGATCATGTGACCTGCTGGGGCTGATGGGTAATGTAGTTCAGTGTGGATTTCAGCATTACTATGACACATAGCTGCTTCATTGAAAAATTTAAGTGTGCAAGTGGTCTTAGTCTTAAAATAAGGAAAACCATCTTGTTCCGCTGCTGGTATATTATGCAAACCATTGCTGTAGCTTGTTACTGGTTAAATCTTACTCAATATTAGCTGGAAGATCTTATTAAGACAAAGTTAGATATATTTTCTTAAAATGAGATTACGTTTCCAATGCAAAACATGGTTGACAAGATTATTTTTCTTTTTACGCAAAAAATAAGACTATTTCCCCAAAAACAAGGCTTTTTTTTACTTTCTTGAGATTGTTTTTTTTTTTTTTTTTTTTTTGCAGTGTATGACCTGTAAAAAAAAGTTCATAATGATGTCTTCGCTAAAGCTGAGTAGAATGGTCAAAAGCCTCACTCAAAGAAAAGTACTTTTACTTAATAAATGATGACTTAAAGTTGCATTAGTCAAGGTTAAGTAGGTGAAGTATGACAACATCCATCCATCCATCTAATTTCTGTACCGCTAATCAGGGACGTCGCTAGGCCCCTAAATAACAAAAACAAAAACAAACAAACAAACAAACAAAAAAAAAACACCACAGGAAAAGAAAATGTGATGTGTAACTCAAATATACGGATAGTATCTATATGCTTTTCTCAATTTCTTCTCCAATCAATAGTCATGGATCTCTCTCTCTCTCTCGCTCTCTCTCTCTCTCACACACACAGACACACACAGTCACAAGAGAGTACTCGACAACGTGATCATCCTGTAGTCATGCCAATCTTAGACTTGATTTCTATCATTCTTTTTTCTCTATTCTCTTCTTTCTTTCATTCCACTGGTTGTTTGTTTTTCCCAAGGAGCTTATGTTTTTTCCCCTCTGTTGTGTCTCAATTTGTTATCGACAAAAAATACACCAGTGACTATAACTCTGGGTAATCACACTAGCTCCTGAAGAGCAAGACACACACACAGACACACACACACACACACACACACACACACACACACACACACACAGACTATGCTGGACTGCAGTTCTGCATTATGTGGTTCTTTAAGATAGTCGAAGTTAAAGAGAGTGAGAGTGAAAAAAAGTAAGTGGGTGTGCACATGCGTGTGTATGTGTGTGTGATGGCTGAGCCATGCCGAACACCTAAGGAGATCAAAAGATATTCAAATCTGCATTTAAATGCAGCACTGTCACTAGAGCTAACTCTAGTGATCCATTTACCAAATTAAATTATCATACATGGCTTATCTGTTCCACACTGACGTGACAGAGAGTTTGAGGTCTACCTTTATCTCCCGGTTTCTTACGAAAGTGCTAATGAAACCATTCCTGAAATAATGCTTTCTCTGAAAGTGAGCCGCATGTAGTCATGGTCTATGTGCGTTCATAAAAAATTCACAGTGACACTCTATAGTAATCTCAGAAGAGAACTTCAAAATGGAGGCTTCAAGATTGCAGGTCTTCAGAAAAAGGATTAAAGAACCTAAAACGGCTGCCTAATAAATAAACAATAAATAAATAAATAAATAAATAAATATGGGCGGCATGGTGGCTCAGCGGTTAGCCCGTTAGCCCATTTGCCTCACACCTTCGGGGTCTGTGTGCGCATAGTTTGCATGTTCTCCCCGTGGTTCAGGGGTTTCCTCCGGGTACCCACGGCTTCCTCCCTCAGTCCAAACACAAGCTAATTGGCATCTCTAAATTGTCTGTAGTGTGTGAATGGCTGTGTGAGAATGTATGCGATTGTGCCCTGTGATGGGTTGGCATCCCGTCCAGGTTGTCCACCGCCTTGTGTCCTGAGTCCCATGGGATAGGCTCCAGGCTCCCCCTGACCCTGTGTAGGGTAAGCGGTACAGAAAATGGATGGCTGAATAATAATAATAATAATAATAATAATAATAATAATAATAATAATAATAATAATAATAGTTCAAAGCACTATTTGATAGAAATTAATAATAATAGAGCTTCTCCGGTCAGTCCACTTTTTTCTTCTTTCCCAGTTTGTACTATCACTGAGCTGATTTTGAGCCAATTGAGACGTGACCGTTTCTGACTGAGCTTTCAGAATTGCAATTTAGGCCACTCTCTTTGTACTGAATTCCACAAGTTCATTTACATTTTATTTGTATAGCACTTTCTGATTCAGAAAGCAGATTTAAAGAAATCTGGATATAGATTTAGATCCCTAATGGGCAAACCAGAGTTGACTGTGGCACCTTCCTTAGAAGAACCCATCATCTTATGGGTGACACCAAACTGGTTGCTGTTGTTGATTATTTGCCTCACTCCATATTTTCAAGCATGTCTTAAAGTGCCTTCCAGTCTGAGCAAAATACAAATGGCATGTTGACTAAAATCAAACTGTTAGCAGAATACTGATTCTCAGTGTAGTGTATTGTATTATATTGAAGCAGGTCTAAATTGTATTGTGTTGATCATAACCTGCTTTAAATTTATGTTTCACATATGGAGATGTGCATCATATTGCCTCAGAAAGATAAATACCACTAGAGGATATGAATGCCCCAAGGAGATATGAATTGCTGTTGTAGATTTGTAGATATGAATTTATCCCAGTGTTATTACAGATGCGGGGATATAATTTAACACTGTGTTGTTCTAGATAAGTGGTGAAACAGCCCTTATGGATGTTGATTTGATAACTACTATCCATGAAACTGCAGACTCTACTAGATTTGAGGTTGTAAGCATTTAAGAAATTTGGTGTTCTTCTGCATGGCTCTTCTAATTTTGTGTGTTCGGTGTGTGGATTTGAGTCCTGGCCCTCAGTTTGACCAGGTGGTCATGCCATGCTGCATAGGGCTGGCATGGAAGGTGGAGGGAAGTGGCACACGTACACCTCACTAGGGAGCAAAGCCTGAGCCAGCCTTGGCATGTGTATATCTCGGCGAGTGTGTGTTGTTCAGTGTGTTGCTCTCTTAAGCATGAATGAAATGCAGTTTGAGCTTCTGTGCCATTCTCGAGATGATGCCAGCCCCATGCGTGCACCTTCCCACTGCTCCCAGATTGCACGCTGAGACCCCCTGTCTGTCCATCCTGGCTCAGTCTACTATTCGCCAGCCGCCATCAGCCCTCCCATGAAGGGAGCTGTTTTGCTAATCCCTATTTGACTGACAGCAGGAGAGGGGCACACTTAGCTTGAGGTATCTCAGTAAGACAGAGTGCTGCCAGGGACACAGCAGGAAACAGTGTGACATGTGTCTCATACTGCTGCCACCCTGCTATTATAACACATCCTTCTCCAAATGACATTTTTGTTTTATTTAGTAAAAGTTCGTCTGCCTATTGCGCAACTGCTCTGTGAAGCATTAGTTGAAACGTTATGCCTTCGAGGTATTATTCTTTTATATGGATCTTTAAAACCAATGCTAAGCTCTCTACATTTACTGCATCATGTCCCATATGGTCCAATCTTCCTGATTACCGCTGAGTTCAGCCATTACTGAACCCAGCAGGCTCCATGGACAGTGGGCATACTCTGTAATGAAAATGGCTCTGGCTCATTTTGGGACCGTATGTCATTCTGAGATCTAATGTCAGTTTTCCTCTCTCTCTCTCTCTCTCTCTCTCTCTGTCTCTCTCTCTCTCTCTCTCTCTCTCTCTCTCTCTCTCTCTCTCTCTCTCTCTCCCTGTTCTTTCATAAAGCTTATTTCATAAAGCCTGTCATGTTGAATGTCATTTTCCTAAACTATCTTTAAACAAATGTAGTCAACAAAAATAATTAAAAAAATATATATGAGGAAATAAAGGACCATTTTGATTCTATAAATTGTTGAAAAAAAAAAAATCAGTTATTTTCATTAGAAGGGATTGGCTACTCGATTTTAGTGGGGTTTTTTTCTGCTCTAACACATTCAATTCCTCCCACGAGCTTAATCATTTTCTAATGAGTTGAATCAAATGTGTTGGAACACACATCCAAAGCATCCAAAATCTACAGTGCCATGGTCATCTATTACCAGCACGTATGCGGCTTGTAAACAGATATGAATGTCCCCATAATGATGTTGGGAATATACAGACAAATTAAAGAGTTTCTTAATAAGGTTTTCAGCCACCACAAGCTGCCAGAGCAGCTTCAGTGCAACTCAGCATGCATTTTATAAGACTCCTGAGCTGTACTGGATGGAGGAAGGGCATTCTTCTGAAAGATCTTCCCAAAGTTAGTGTTTTGTTGATGGTGGTGGAGAACTCTGTCTAATACGACAATCCAAAATCTCCAAAATTGGGTTTTGGTTAATGTGAAGGACATAACATATGATTTACATCATTTAGATGCTTATTAAACCTTGAGGATGGGGGTGGCATCATCCTGCAAGAGACCACTCATATCAAGATAGAAATGTTTCATCATTGGATAAAGGTGATCAGTCTGAATAACTGTTGTGGTGATTTTCCCTTTAATGGAACAAGAAGACTCGAATCATGCCAGCAGAATGAATCCATAGTGTAAGAGAGCCACCATTTCCCCTTTAATTTGTCACCCGTTTGTATTTTCCATGTTGTTGTGATCATATTACACAGCACTTTGAGTGGTACCCATCAAATGAGGTCATTCCACAGGCCAGTCAGAAAACAGCTCAGCATGCTACTGACAGCAGTTATTTATTGATGGCAGTTAGGCCAGTGTTTGGCTCTGGATAATGCATTATTGATGTTATGAAGCTGTCATGGGCTTTAAAAGGTGTGTGTGTGTGTGTGTGTGTGTGTGTGTGTGTGTGTGTGTGTGTGTGTGTGTGTGTGTGTGTGTGTGTGTGTGTGTTGGAGTAAATTCCCACTGAATCACTGGATAAAGCTGCTGCCCCTGTCCACACCTATGCAGATACTGTTGAAAAATGTGATTTTTCTCTTTGTTTTCGGTCTCCTGTTCACATGAAAACAGCGTTTTTGGGTCATGTGTTTTGAGAATGCAGCTTTTCCAAAAACTCCCAAATGATAAAACTCTAAAAATATTTTTTTGTGTGTGTGTGGACAGGAAAACAAAACATATTTTTGAAAACGCTGCAGAACCTGCGCATGCACATTGCGGTTTTGCATGTGTTATGATTGTTCTCTGTTAATAATGGCTGCTGACCAGGTTGTTAGTTCATGCTCTATAATTTGTTATTTGATAATGTCTTTGTAAGTTAATTTCATATTGTTTTATTATTACACCCTTGTGTGGCGGCGCTAGAATATGATATGCTCTGTACTGCTTCTCCCCCACCACTCCGGTGCTACAAACTGCGCTACGAGTTGAGATTTTAAATAGGACCCTGGTGAAAGTGTAATCTAAAGCACCTCATCATCAGTCCACACATGTAAATTGTTGTTTTTGTAATTTTTCGATTTAGTACTTGGCCATGCTGGTGTTTTTCCACATTTAGCATTTTCTACGTCTCAGTATGCATGCTCTTAATGCCATCTCGAGGCATTTGAAATAACAGTTTATGAAAAACTATCACTGGGGTAGTGTGCTCTTGTGAGTGCTTTTCAAATGACTTTTTTTGCATTTTCATGTGGATGGAGATATTTTCAAAAATGCTGGTCATGTGGACAGGATTGTTTTTTTTTAAACAGGTAAAAAGTAGGATTTCAGAAATATCAATATACAGTGATGTGAAAAGGTATGTTGATGATTTCTTCTGTTTTTGTGTATATCTCACACTAAATTGTTTCAGAAATTAAAACAAAATCTAAGATAAAACAAAGACAACCTGAGTAAACACAAAATACAGTTTTTGAATGATAATGTTATTTATTAAAGCGAAAAAGTTATCCAATAGCAACTGGGCCTGTGTGAAAATGTATTTGCCCCCATAGTTACTAATTCCACAAATCTATGAAACTGCATTCATAATGGGGTTCAGCTGGACTAGACGCAACCAGGCCTGATTACTGCAAACCCTGTTCAATCAAATCAACACTTAAATAGAACTTTTTCAACAGCATGAAGTTGGTTAAAAGGTCTTACCCAGTAACACACTATGCCAAAGTTGAAAGAAATTCCAGAAATGATGAAGAAGAAGGTGATTGAAATACATCAGTCTGGGAAGGGTTACAAAGCTATTTCAAAGGCTCTTGGACTCCAAAGGGCCATTATCTCCAAATAGAAAAACTTGGCACAGTAGTGAACCTTCCCAGAAGCGGCTGACCTTCCAAAATTCCTCCAAGAGCGCAGCAACGACTCATCCAGCAAGTCACAAACGAGCCAAGGACAACATCAAAGGATCTACAGGCCTCTCTTACATCAATAAAGGTCATTGTTCATGACTCCACTATCAGAAAGACACTGGGCAAAAATGGCATCCATGGAAGAGTGGTGAGGTGAAAACCACTGCTAACCCAGAAGAACATTAAGGTTTGTCTGAATTTTGCCAAAACACACCTTGATGATCCTCAAACCTTTTGGGAGAATGTTCTGTGGACTGATGAATCGTAAGTGGAACTGTTTGGAAGACAGGGGTCCCGTTACATCTGGCATAAACCAAACACAGAATTCCACAAAAAGAACATCATACCTACAGTCAAGCATGGTGGTGGAAGTGTGATGGTGTGGGGATGATTTGCTGCTTTAGGGCCTGGCAACTTGCAATAATTGAGGGAAACATGAATTCTGCTCTCTAACAGAAAATCCTAAAGGAGAATGTCCGGTCTTCAGTCAGTAAGTTGAAACTCAAGCGCAACTGGTTTATACAGCAAGACAATAATCCAAAGCATAGGTGTAAATCCTAGTCCTAGAAGTAAGTGAAAGACTGATCTCCAGTTATCGGAAGCATTTGGTTGCAGTTATTGCTGCTAAAGGTGGCACAACCAGATTTTAAGTTTAAGGGGGCAATTAGTTTTTCACATTGGTGATAGGTGTTGGACAACTTATTTTTTTGCTTCAATAATAATAAAAATAATAATAATGAAAACTGTACTGTGTGTTTACTCAGGTTGCTTTTGTTTTATGTTGTATTTTGTTTGAAGAGCTAAAACTATTTAGTATGAGATATATACAAAAACAGAAGAAATCAGGATTGGGCAAATACTTTTTCACAGCACTATACAGTGGACAGGCCTGGGACTAAACACGTTGTTACATGAGGATCTTAAGGCTATTAAAGATAATGATGCTGATGATGATGGTAAGAATAATGATGATGATGAAAATGATGATGATGATGATGATGATGGTGGTGAAGATATTGGAGCCTTAACTGGCTGAACAAGTTTGAAAGCTCATATCAAATTATTATCTCATCTATGAGGGCCCAGATGCTTGATGATAATGGCATCATACATACAGTGTATATATATATATATATATATATATATATATATATGTGTGTGTGTGTGTGTGTGTGTGTGTGTGTGTGTGTGTGTGTGTGTGTGTGTGTGTGTGTGTATATATATATATATATATATATATATATATATATATATATATATATATATATATGCTTTTTTACTAAAGTCTTTTTAATGTTTCACATGAAAAATGACATCTGGCAGGATGTGCCTATTACATTAATTTTCAGTCTGTCCCTAGAGCTAGATAGAATTGAAACTAAAGTGCATGCAATAAAAAGCAAAATACAATTAATAGACCGACAGACAGACAGACAGACAGATAGATAGATAGATAGATAGATAGATAGATAGATAGATAGATAGATAGATAGATAGATAGATAGATACTAGAAGTATATAATAGTAACACCAAAACATACTAAAAACAATAGATTTTGGGCCAAATGCCCTGATTTATTAATTTTCTCTTAATGCTTAAACAGTGCTGAGATTAATACAGCAGTGCTGGACATATTTGGATATATTTTTGATTTAGTGCCAATGAAATTATAAATTACTGTTTTGATTTACACTACAATCTGGAATTTACTATAAAGGTTAGGGTACACGCTTGTCTTCTGCATTTATGGATACATTGTGGGATGCTATTGAATTCTGTTAGCAGATGAATGTTCCATTGGCCTGGGATCATTTCTACATTGGGCCGCTGACTGAATCTCATTCATGCAGAATAAAGGGTGGGTTTGAAACACACCCAAGGTCAAGACATTGTGACAGGCTCGAGATAGATTGGACAATGTACTCAGATTAGATACGAGCCAGCTAATCAAAAATTAATTATCTCTAGTTTGGATTATTGTTATTTAAAAAAAAATAAAAAATAAAAAATAAAAAAATTGTGGTCATGTTGCATTGCACTGCAGTAAACTCGAACAACATGTTTACGATTTATAGCATCTAAGAACATTTGACCACTAAAGCCACATTGATACTTGTTTTTGTTTTAGCATTAGCCAATTTCTTGCTCTTTTTCTAACTGAAAGAGCTTATTTATAAAGAAATTGTCTGACTCATAAGCCGTGTGCTGATGAATCTGTACACAGCAAGACAATTATGTTTATAGACTTATTTTTCAATCTGCCATCTTGCATTCGTAGTCTTGACAAGCACTCCCCACTTCCCATACCTCTCTTTTTTCATTTTCTGGCTGATTTTCTGTATTTTATTCCTTATTTTTTCATTACTGGGTGTAATGTGGAGTAAAGTCGACTCAGTAGAGCGATCTGTCACAGGGAAGTCGATTCAGATTTGCAGTGAAAGCGACATGCCACTGTTGGAGGAGAGGGAGAAATGAGGAATCCTAACCCTCAGCCCCCCCCCCCCCCCCCCCCTCTGTGACTGTTCCTCATTCTCTGTATTCTCTGTACATGTCTTGCTCAATTGTCTATTTGTCTGTCCATCTGTCTGTCTCTCTCTCTTTATCTGAGAGACCTGATATCTTCTAGATGTCATATTAGCTTTCTCTCTGTGACAGCGCCAGGGAAAGAGCAAAGACAGAGAGCAAGGGGACGAGACAGAAAGATGCGTCTAAACTATTACAAATAGCAGTCTACATCAGCCTCAGGCAGAGCCATTACTGCAACAACAGGGAATGCTGGCTAGAGCTGACACCACTGTCTGAACATCTCTCTCTCTCTCAATCTCTCTCTCTCTCTCTCTCTCTCTCTCTCTCTCTCTCTCTCTCTCTCTCTCTCTCACACACACACACACACATACACACACACACACACACACACACACACACACACCATTAGAGATCTATACTGCATTGATATGACTGCCCTAACCTAATATCCGCACAGGCAGATCGTGAATGTTGGTTGCCAGGTATTTCATAATGACTGACTACAGCTGATCAAGATCCTATATTCCACCTGAATATGACAGTCAAGTGTGCCATACCAGGATATACACTAAACATCTACCTAATATTGTTAAAACATTTCTTGTGTAAGGAATATAACATGACAGGTCATGTACAGTACTTATAGGAAAATAATAAACAATGTGGTAATATGACCACCCTGAAGTTGTTTATTTTCTTATAACAGCACAGCCCAAAGTATTTTATTCCTCTTATATAACAACAATTTGCCGAATTTTTATTTATTATCAAATGACATCATACTTTTAAGTTACTTACATTATAGCAGCTATAAAGAGTCATTCCCTCATCAGACTCTCTTTTCTCTCTTTCTTGTAGGTAACTGTTACAAAGCACTGACATTAAAGACTCCTTCCTTAAACTTCTCCTTATCAATGATTATATGTTTAATAATAATACTGTTTTTGTACTCTCAGTGACAAGCAGGTGATAGAGAAAAGAATTTATTACAAATTTCATAAAGAAGATAATAGAATTTTTAACATTTCAAGGTGAAGGTGATTCTATTACAAAGTTACTGCTCCTAAATCCTGGGCTTAATTTCTACTTTCTTTCCATGGCCCCATTCCATCTCTCTCTCTCTCTCTCTCTCTCTCTCTCTCTCTCTCTCTCTCTCTCTCTCTCTCTCTCTCTCTCTCTCTCATATTTACATGCATTTTTAATTCATGCTTATTATTTCCTGTAATTATTCTTTAGATGTGTGTGGGCATCGCATACCAAAAATGGAGCCATTATTAGAAACAGTCTGATTTCCCCGTCACACAGGACAGAATGATCTATTTGCAAAGCAGGAAGCAGATTTTTATGCCAGGAGAGTGTTTTGCCCTTTTTCTTTCATTTCAATACAAGTGCATTTTCCTCTTGGGAAATGGACCTACACATTTATTTCACACAATGTTATTGCGCTGTGAAGCAATAATAATAAGAAAAAAAGCAGAAAAGCATTGTTTTTGCTTATTTGTTCAATACTTTTCCTTTCAATGACACAACAGAAGAGTAATAATGCATTCATGTATAAGAGACCATGATGCAGTTCTGTTATACACTTGGGCCAGAAAAGAAAAATCTTGAGTTGAAAAGTAATTTAGAAACACTTTTCTGTGTATTTCACAGTATTGTAGAAAATATTTCCCCTTCCAGCTTAACTTCCATCTTTGTATGGGCTATCTGCTTTTAGTTTTAGTTTACTTTAATTGTTGATAGCATACTGGATTGGCTTGGGATTGGAAATTTGTTTTAAGAAAGGTATCATAAAGGCTAAATGTCTCTATGATTTTTTTGGAATGACTGTAGTACAGGATTGACACAGATGAATATGTTGAGGAATAATAAAAAGAAAGGTACATAACAGTTGATTTGCATTGATATAAACAACTTGCATAATAATATTAACGAGCAAGTTGTGTGTTGATACGTCTTCTGCAGCTACAGCTGCGTCTTCTATTTGTTACCTCTTTGAAAACTTTTTTTTTTTTAATGCTGTCATTTAATTAAAATCAAATTTTGTTTTGTAGTGCAAGTGATAACATTTCTCATTTCTCATCAACACACAGGACAGTCTTACACATATTCTACATTTATTCTTTAGATGTATAACCATGTCCATTCGTTAGTTTTATGTCAATATTCTAAAAAGGTGCAGCAAGATGACAATCAATTCCAACTAAAACATGGAGATACGCTACGGGGTGGCACTACGGTGGTGCACTGCTTACTCCGAACTGTGGAAGTATGGATAAAAGCACTATCCAACAGTTAAATTAATCAATTTAACCACTATAGCTCATTTCTTCTGCCTTCTAGAGGACAATCAAAAAAATCTATTTGATGTTTGTAATTTACTATATTATACCTAGTGAATTACACGTTTTAGATATCTGGGCAGTCTGGAAACCATATATTTTATTATTATATCCTCCTTAAAAAGGTATTTTAAAAAGTCTCGTCCAATTTAGTTTGTGTTGTTTATTGTTGTTGTTGTTTTTTTTCTCATTATAGTAAAAAAAAGAAACATTTTTTTGGTTGTTTGTTTTAATATAATAGTAGACAGCAGGATGACTTTAATGTTCAGCTATACAGCAACATTACATAAAACTTTTTTTTACATCAATGTTTTAGTGTTTTGTTTTAGATTAAATTTAATTAACCCTGTATTTAAGTAAAACATCAATGATCATCCTGCAATTAAGTAAAACATCAAGCAAAGTACTACAGCAACAGAAGCCACATTGTGAAGACAGGAAGATGAAATTGTATCTCCCACCCTGACAAATTGGGTATCATTGGAAAGGATGTGCTCTTTAGTGTCCAGCAACAATTAAAAGGGTACTTAAAATAAGTAAAAGACAGATGCAAAAAATAAAGATGTTCACTGCAGAGGACACAAATAAGTCAGTATATGGGGTCTGAGGAGGATATAGAATAATATCTAATTTCATCATGGACATCATGTTTCGGTCCTGAACTCGGGTTATTGTCTGCATGGCTGCGTGTCTCCGGGTTCTCTGGTTTCCCCCCAGTTCTCAAAAACATACAATAGGTGGGTCAGTTATGCCAAATTGCCCCTAAGTGTAAATGTGTGTGTGCATGGTTCCCTGTGATGTGATGGATTGATGTCCCATCCAGGGTGTATTCCTACATCGTCCAGAGTGTTCCCGGAACAGGCTCCGGACCCACCTCAACCCTGACATGGATTTAAAGGTTACTGAAAATGAATGAATGAACAAATGAATGAATTAATGATCAGGTGATTTAGATGTCAGTTCAATTACATTTCTTTGTTTTGTTTGTTTTCATTTCTTTTTTGTTTTGTTATTCATTTCTAAAAGTGCAGCAGCCAAAAATTAGCAAAATGCCTTTCAGCTACAAAGATAAAAGTGGAGCTAAAAATCTAGAGTGGAAAAAGAAAACATAGGACAGGGCACAGCTCTAACAATTGGTTGAATGTTCATTAATGTGCAAGTAACCTAACTGGCTTTGCTGTTATCTGCTGTACCACTATTTGAATATAGTGCAGTGGGTGCAAATATCATTGTGTGTTTGTGTGACTGACTTGTTGCTTAGTAGTCATGCTTGTTTTCTGCATTTCTATGATGGTAATAGTTCATATTAAGCAGATGTAGACAGTAATGCTGGCCATGACAGAGCTAGCAGATTACTGATTGTTTTATGAAACATTAAGGGTGTGTGAGAACGCGCACTGAAAATACTTTATTTGGAAAGGCAACGTGAGTAGGGCCCCAATGTAATGCTTGCACAAGGGACCGTAGTGCCATTGTTCTGCCAGTGCATTGAGACTTCACACAGTCTTAACATAGTCATGAAGATTCTGGAACACACACTTGCTATGTCATTACTGATGTATGGAAATATTGAATTGAGGCATGACACAACAGGTAGAAACAACAATTCTGGTGACGTCAATCATGTTTCAGATTTTGGATGTCTTAGACTGTAGCAATAAAGTAATAAATAAGCATATATTTGTTTAACTGTCTCAGTCATATATCCATGAAAATCTTGTTTCCCAATATGTACGTCAATGTGTACGTCAAACATACTGTATATGTTCATACAGGTTCCTTTATAACCCTTATAAACCACACTTAAAACTCATGAAATCACATTATATTTTATAACTATTAAAAAGAAAATCCTCTCTTGAGAAACAAAAACTGCATCAGATTAAATTCTACATGTTTATTCTTCTCTCTATTCAGAAGGAATTGGGGCATAAAAATTCCAGGGTGTTTTTTTTTTTTCTTTTTCTTCTAATGCACAAAATAAAATTTGCTATTGAATAAATCCAAGCTTATCTCTTTTCTTCTTCCAGGATCTAATGGAGGTTAACTCAACAGTACTAAGGACTCAGACTAACACAGTTCGTGTGGATGGTCTCAGGCCCGGCACAGTCTATGTGGTGCAGGTTCGAGCCAGAACAGTGGCTGGATTCGGCAAATACAGCAACAAGATGTGCTTCCAAACTCTCACAGATGGTGAGGATTGCCATGACAGTGTGTGTGTGTGTGTGTGTGTGTGTGGGTGTGGGTGTGTGCGTGTGATTAGGTGTGGTTTAGAGTGTGATAGTGATGCATGCTTATGATGGATCTATAGCCACATTTCACAAGTCTTGGAGTGTACTAGTGGGAGCTGAGGTTTTCCAGAGAAATAAATATAGATGTCAGAATAAAGTGGGTGTATGGTCTATGTTTCAACATAATCGTGCCATCTGTTTGTCATATTGAGTCTATAGAGCAATTGTTTTCTGTCCAAAATGGCTCAGTTAATTGTTGTTTCATCAAAGTGGTTGAAAAACAAGCTTTCCAAAAATGCTCACCAGTGACTACACTCAATTGTGATTAATTATCAAATATAGAGGATATTGGTGTGTGTGTGTGTGTGTGCGTGTGCGTGTGTGCGTGTGTGTGTGTGTGTGTGTGTGTGTGTATGTGTGTGTGTTGGCTCACCATATGATGAATCAATTTTGTGTTTGCATGGTGAGTGTGTGTGTGTGAGTGTGTGTGCCTGTTCACTTGTCTCCCTCTTCCATCCATCTTTCTCACTCTGGTTTGTGTTCAGTAGAAGAGTATGAGGTGTTCAGGGTGTTAATCTGCACTATCAGTAACAAAAGAATCATCATGCAGTACATCTTGTAGCTTAGCTATCTCCAATCCACAGCCAATTTAAGAATTACAATAGGAAAATAGCCAAACCTGATTAACCAGAGCAGTATAAATCTTGCTGACTGAATGTAGGAAAGCTTCCTTTATACTATGTACAAGTGCAGGATAGAGTTTATTAAAGAAACAGCTGCAGCAATGAAAACCAAAGTCAGAATCACACTAACATGACTATGGTGGGATCAAGCCGTATGGCATTACCAAATATTCATAGTGTCTGGATGTAATTCAAAATGTGGTTTTCCACTCATCACCTTTTGATGATTCCTATCTAGGCAAAACTCAATAATCATCTAGAGGTCTTGCTTTACAATAGTAGTTTTTCCAGCAGTTGTAGTTTTGTTAGTTATAAACATGGTTTGTCAGTGTGTTTGGTTGTGCATCTTCCTGCACACTGTTATCTTTTCCAACTCTTCCATGGTTGAGTTAAAAAATGGTTGGAGTTTATTCATTTTGAAGCGGGAGAAGTTTGTATGAGGTCATGGTTATGTGACCGGCACTTCTCAGAGGAGAGTTTTACCAACTTGGGGTTCTTCAGTGCTGGAATATGTCACTTCCTTAGACTGATCGACAACCCAAATCCATTTTTACACCATCGGTTCTTCTCCATAGGAAGAGTATGTAAAAGGCTCTTGCTAAACTCTTCACTATTCTCCACAGAACAAGCTTTTGACTGATGTTGATGCTAGGGCAGGATGGCATGATGCACATCATGCATGAATTTTGACATTAATGAGCCCCGGTTGTAATTCCTACCAAGAGATACATTAGGAACCGGGGGAGTCCATGAATATTGGATAGTTGGGAGATTACATAATGAGAAGGGTGATATGCTTACAGTTTAGTGCACTTGTATCTAGATGAAGGGTGGAGGTGCGATGACTGATGAGTCCATTCCCTACTGCGCTGTCTACCAAGGCATGTATGTGTATCTGTGTTTTTAGAGGTTGGGTTTCAGTCCAGAAGTGAAAAATAGTGCAATAATCCATGATGTTCCCAGCCAGTCCAGTGTCAAAAAGTGGTGAAACAACAGGCGTAGTGTGAGAATGATTCAAGACAACAGGCAAAATAAATGGATTAATAGATAAAACACTAAAGAAAGTAAAGTCAATAAATTACCACAGTCACCACCTGTGTGTGTATGTTCATTTCTAGGCCACCACAGAAGGACCGCACATGTTCTGGGTTGGGTTAATTGAATAGTTTCTGGAGTCATCAACTTTAATTCTCTCTCTTACACACACATTCTATCTCTTGGGTGGGTTTGATTAATGAAGGTGTAGACTGGCATGTCCTGCCAATTCTTAGCTGCCAGAGACACACACATGGTGCCAGGGACACTGACGATCACACATACAGGATGCAGAGAGGCTGAGCACTGCAGGCCTGATACATCCTATAGTCGGCAATTCTAAAGAAGCCAAGTGCACAGCACACACTGGAAGGAAAAGGTGCTTATCAACATTCTTGACACAGCATGTGTTAAATATAACTATGTCTGTGCTGGTACACTGACAGCACTGGTAAGCACACACACAACCAACTGAGCTTGTCTTCTACCTCCCATCACTCAATACTTGAGAATAAAGCACTTCCATACAGCTAGTGTACCAAACAAAGATGCACACAACATAGAGAAAGAACATCCTGTTATTAATAACTTCCAAGTAATAGTAATAATAATAATTAATAATAATAATTAATATAGTCTCCTGAGTAAACGTGAAGATGCATTGGTGTGTTGTTTTGGTGTAGATGAGGTTTTCTTCTATAGATTTGCATTTGATTCAAAAGGTCATGGAAGATTGACAGGCACTGTAGATGTAAGTGTGTGTGTGTGTGTGTGTTTGTGAGCCTCTGCCTATAGATAAACTTGTCACCTTAAGGTTTGAAAGCAAAAAATTGGTGCTGAGATGCATGCTTGTATCCATGAGATGCATCTCCCATCCATGCTCCCACATACACACACCTCCTCCTTCTCTCTCCAACAGTGGGATACATGTGAGTAGGACTGCTAGATAAACTACAGTGGAAAACAGGATGTAGAGAATCATCTCTGGGGCAGCTGATATAAATGGGCTAGCAGCCAGTCCCCAATACTTTCAACGATATAAGGTTGTATTTATGGCACCCACATACAATTATTTGCTGATAACAAATGTCTTAAACTGGTTTGTTTTGGATTTTGGTGGAACCAAGTGCAACAACCAATGGTTTAATGAAAATACACAGATTGGTATGAAGAAGCGACGCTTGGGCTGATTTCTTTCAAGCCCAGACGTCACCAGCAGTGATCAAGAAGGCGCATGTGAAATACATACATAAATATCATGACCAGCTGTCATTGAATGATCTATTTATATGATATGATTTATATGATATTACTAAATGTAAAACATGGGATAATTGGTATAAAGCTACTTTGTTCACCAGCAGCCATTTGGTGTAGGTTCAATTGTACGTCAGAGTTTGAAGTCCTAAACTGTCCTAAACTGTATGATTCAAAGTGGTTTAAAAATAACACTACATAGAATTTCAGTTGCACCTCAGACACCTTTGGTGTGTCGTAACTAATACTGTGTAAATGTAACAAACCAGACTCAGACATAGAGTTTGGATCCATGTGCAAGGGTTTATTTACAAAGAACTTAGCCGAAAACAGTCCAGGGTCAATGCCAAATTATCAGCATAAAATCAGTGGGAGACAAAAACAAAAAAAACTTCAAAGAGTTGTCAAACATGGGAAAAGCAGAGTTCAAAAACTAGGCTGACAGATCAAAACAAAACATGCAGAAGCCAAAACACGGGAAGGAAAATAAAGAAATCAGTTCATGATAACATGGCTCAGAACTTACAAGTATATAGGCAAAATGTAAGGCTTCAGTATTTCAATAGATCAATACTTTGTTGCAAAGAGTAATCAACAGACAATCAGTAGTCAGGACATTGAGATTTTGCGATCACAAATATTATTGCAAAATCAGGAAAACTATTCGGAGGAGCTTGCAATTTTTCAATATAACCGCAGATTTTTCATAGATTTGGGCCAAGACGTGTCATGTGTCATCATCACAACACACCATGTGATGTCATCAAACCATGCATTTAGCTAAAGCCCGCTTCGATTCACGTGTGTCAAACATGAGTACAGCTAAAAGGTCTCATTTACCAACAAACAGCACTACGTAAGACAATTTCATGCAATCGCAATTTTGCCAAGTCAAGAAGTTTTCTACAAAAAAAGCACAAAAAGCTCTGCAAATTGTCAGCTATGCAAATATACAGTACTGTGCAAAAGTTTTAGGCACCCTATTTTTTTTAGTGCAAACTTTGTTATACATTTTTTATTTTATGACGTCTACATTATCAAGTCGGTACAAAAAAAATTTTAGATTCCCAAACGTTAGTTTTCTAGCAGAAAATTAAATGTTACAGAAAAATGATTGTATGTCATTAAAGAAGCAGCATATTATGTAAGAGACCACTTTTCAGACAAAAAACACAATGAAGGCTGCTGGGTTTTGCTGCAAAAATAAGAAGCGAGTGCGAAACTCAAAGTCTCCAGAAGAACTGTGGCTGGTTCTGCAAAATGCTCGATAAAACATTTCTTTGCATGTGCCTAAAACTTTTGCACAGTAATAATATTTATATATATATATATATATATATATATATATATATACAGTTACAATCAAAATTGCAAAACCCCCATTGCAATTCAGGTTTATTGTCAAAATTTACAGACTTTCTGCTGTTTGCAATGAACAAATCAAACAAAAGCAATTGAAATAGTTCAACACAACGAATGCTTCAAGTGGTTTCCCCAAATTCACTGAAAATGCAACTTATAATGACTTCTCCAGTCTCAAGATTATTCAACCCCTGAATAGAATCCCTTACTACAGCACAAATATGCAAAACAGGTGTTGTCTCAAGCACACTTTGATGCAACCTATCAATGGCTTCATTAGTTGCATCAGGTGTGCTTGAGCTGGAACACATGGAATACCTGAACTGGGTAGGGGCAGAAAATACATGAAATACCTGGACGGGGCAGAAAAAGGAAGCTATGAATGGTTGCAACCAGATTTCTGAGAAGGCAGGTTGTGAAAAACCCTCGAATGACTGCAAAACACCTGCAACAAGACTTGTTGACAACAGGCACTGAGGTTTCAGTGAGCACAGTATGGCGTGTACTAAACACAGAAGGTTTCCATGCCAGAACTCCAAGACGTACACCACTACTGACCCAAAAGCACAAGAAAATATAAATAAGCCACAGATGTTTTGTGATTCTGTTCTGTGGAGCTTTTGGGCGCGATGGATCAGCGGTATGTCTGGAGAAAGAAGAATGAAAATATACTGTGTGTGTGTGTGTTTGTGTGTGAGAGAGAGAGAAAGAGAGAGAGAGAGAGAGAGATGAGTGTGAGAGAGCATTCTCGCTGTAGTAATTAGTGGATGGGTGTATTGAGATCTAGCTGATGGTTCTATCCTCTGGCACCCTGCCACCGCACGACATTCGTTAAGACAATTAGCACCAGGCACAGGGGGAAAAGGTCAGTCACACTGTGTTCTTGCAGACACACACACACACACACACACACACACACACACACACACACACACACACACACAAACACAAAGCTCACACTCGTTTCCTTCCTTGCATCACATTTAATTCTTTCCACAGCCCCCTCTCTGTCTCTGTCTGTCAGACAGGTGCGTGCAATGATGAGGAAATGATTTCATTAAATGAAGTGTGTATGTGTGTAAAAGTGCTGAATAAAGACAGAGCAAAACAAAGCTTGCAAACAGCCATCATTTCTCATATGATTTCTTCTGGGTGAAGTCCCCAAGTTGAGACCAAACCTGATTTCATTTGCTGTTTAATCAGAACATTAGAAAGGTTCTATCTTCTGAGCAATGCATGGCCCGTAGGCTTTTTTTTTTTTTTTGACTTTCCAAACAGGGGATGCAAGAGGCAAAAGGGAAACGACATAGCCAGGGGGTGTAAATATAAAAGCATTAAAGGCATTGGCAGCACATCATATCAGAGTCAAACTCATCATGTTATCAATCAGAAAATATCAGTTTACTGGAATAAAATTACCAAAAAATGCACTAATTAATAAAGGAAGAACTATTTGGACAAAGTCAGGCCAGTCGGAAATGATTTTAAATGGGAAATGTTGATTTTCTGTAGTTTTATATGTATGTGAGTTGAGGTCATGGCTAGATTGGGACACTAACTTTTACAACAAATTTTAATTAACACTAAAAGGAGACGCACGACGGAATAATGTGCTCAATTATAACATGGTGAAGTGTTGGCTAATGATTATAGCTTATTTCTGTGCACACTGTCAACATTTTAAATAGAAGAGAACGAACATTAAGAACCTAATAGCTCAAATTTTCAATAACTAGTACAACCCCATTTCCATAAAAGTTGGGATTTTTTCTAAAATGCAATAAAAACAAAAATCTGTGATTTGTCAAGTCTCTTGAAACTTTAGTTAACTGACAAAAGTACAAAGAAAAGATATTCCATGTTTTCATTGACTAACTTAATTGTATTTAGTAAATATAAACAAATTTAGAATTTGATGCCTTCAACACACTAAAAAAAAGTTGGAAAAACTGCTGCTGTAGTCAGAATATGCTCATACTGAACATCCTTTTAACACACTTAGTACTGTTTGACTTTATTGTATACAGCTCTGTAAGTTTAATGATTTCAAATCTTACTATCCAATGTCATAGAGTTTACATTTGAGTCTGGTTCATCTCAAGGTTTTCCCTCATGTCATTTCAGGGAGTTTTTCCTTGACACTGTTGCTTCTGGTTTGCTCATTAGGGATCTAAATATAAATCTACATCCAGATTTCTGTAAATCTACAAATACAATTCAATTCAAATTGAATCATGTAACAATCAGTTAAATATAAGAGCACAGCACAAATTTAAATGGTGAAATGTCAGCCTGCAAATGAGGCAAGCAGGTTATTTGACTGTGTAAAAGAAGCTGTAATAAGCTTTATATGGTGTTTATATGGAGTGGTTAAGTATTGCCATCTGTTCTCCTGCTGCATGTGCTTGGAAGTTTCAACTCAGAAATTAAACATTTTGGGCAGTAGAAACTATTGTATATTTAGAATCAACTGTAGTGTATACATACAGTGGCCTCCACTAATATTGGCACCCTTGGTAAATATGACCAAAGAAGGCTGTGAAAAATTGTCATTATTGTTTAACCTTTTGATCTTTTGTTACAAAAGTTCACAAAAATAATCTGCTCTCATGGATATCAAACAATTGCAAACAAAACACAGGGTTTTTTTTAAAAAAAAAACTTTGTTAAATATAGGTGTGCAACAATTATTGGCACCCCTATGAATTCATATGAGAAAAATGTATTTTAAGTATATTCCCATTGATATTTATTTATTTTTTTTTTTTAGTACACCTGGGTGACTAGGAACAGGAAATTGTTCAACTATGACTTCCTGTTTCACAGGGGTATAAATATGAGGTAACACACAGGCCAAATTCCATTAGTCATTCATAACAATGGGTAAGACCAAGGAATATAGCTGTGATGTGCGGCAAAAGGTTGTTGAGCTTCACAAAATGGGAAGTGGCTATAAGAAAATAGCACAAGCACTGAAAATGCCTATTTCCCTCATCAGGGCAATACTTAAAAAGGTCCAGTCAACTGGACATGTCATGAATCAACCCGGAATTGGACGTGTGTCTATATTGTCTCAATGCTCTGTCAAATGGATGGTTTGAGTGGCCAAAAAAATCTCCAAGGATCACAGCTGGAGAATTGCAAATGTTCGTTGCATCTTAGGGTCAGAAAGTCTCCAAAACTACTATCTGAAGTCACCTATATCACCACAAGTTGTTTGGAAAGGTTTCAAGAAAAATGCCTCTACTCTCATCCAAAAACAAACTCAAGCATCTTCAGTTTGCCAGACACTACTGGAACTTCAAATGGGATCATGTTCTATGGTCAGATGAAACCAAAATAGAGCTTTTTGGCAATAAACACCAGAGGTGGTTTTGGTGCACACGGAGAGGTAGCCATATGGAAAAGTACCTCATGCCCACGGTTAAATATGGTGGCGCGTCTTTAATGTTTTGGGGCTGTTTTTCCACCAGAGGACCTGGACATTTTGTTAGGATACATGGTATGATGGACACGATCAAATATCAACAGATATTAAATGAAAACCTGACAGCCTCTGCCACAAAGCTTAAAATGGGCCGTGGTTGGATCTTCCAGCAGGACAATGATCCAAAACATACATCAAAATCAACACAAAAATGGTTTACCGTCCACAAAATCAACGTCCTTCCGTGGCCATCCCAGTCCCCTGACTTGAAACCCATGGAAAACCTGTGGGGTGAACTGAAGAGGAGAGTCCACCAGCGTGGACCTAGAAATTTGAAGGATCTGGAGAGATTCTTTATGGAGGAATGGTCTCAGATCCCTTGCCATGCATTCTCCAACCTCATCAGGCATTATAGGAGAAGACTCGGAGCTGTTATCTTGGTAAAGGGAAGTAGCACAAAGTATTGACTAAAAGGGTGCCAATAATTGTTGCACACCTATATTTAACATATACATAACATACATAACACATTGCCCACTGACAAAGAAATTATCAGTCTATAATTTTAATGGTAGGTGTATTTTAACAGTGAGAGACAGTGTCCCACTCCTCTTTGCAGATCCTCTCCAAGTCATTAAGGCCATTTTCAATGCCCTGGCTGAGGGAACGAGGTTTTCACCCAAGATTTGATGGTACATGGCCCAGTCCATTGTCCCTTTGATGCGGTGCAGTTGTCCTGTCCCCTTAGCAGAAAAACACCCCCAAAGCATAATGTTCCCACCTCCATGTTTGATGGTGGGGAAGGTGTTATGACTTGGGGTCATAGGCAGCATTCCTCCTCCTCCAAACATGGCGAGTTGAGTTGATGCCAAAGAGATCTGACCACACCTGACCACAACACTTTCACCCAGTTCTCCTCTGAATCATTCAGGCAAACTTCAGATGGGCCTGTACATGTGCTTTCTTGAGCAGGGGGACCTTGCGGGTGCTGCAGGGTTTCAGTCCTTCAGGGAGTAGTGTGTTACCAATGGTTTTCTTGGTGACTATGGTCCCAGCTGCCTTGAGATCATTAACAAGATCCTCCCGTGTAGTTCTGGGCTGATTTCGCACCGTTCTCATGATCATTGAAACTCCACGAGGTGAGATCTTGCATGGAGCCCCAGACCGAGGGAGACTGACAGTTTCTTCCATTTGCGAATAATCGCACCAACTGTTGTCACCTTCTCACCAAGCTGCTTGGCGATGGTCTTGTAGCCCATTCCAGCCTTGTGTAGGTCTACAATCTTGTCCCTGACATCCTTGGACAGCTCTTTGGTCTTGGCCATGGTGGAGAGTTTGGAATCTGATTGATTGATTGCTTCTGTGGACAGGTGTCTTTTATCCAGGTAACAAGCTGAGATTAGGAGCACTCCTTTTAAGAGAGTGCTCCCAATCTCAGCTCATTACCTGTGTAAAAGACACCTGGGAGCCAGAAATCTGGCTGATTGATAGGGGATCAAATACTTATTTCCCTCATTAAAATGCAAATCAATTTATAACTTTTTTGAAATGTGTTTTTCTGGATTTTTTTGTTGTTATTCTGTCTCTCACTGTTAAAATACACCTACCATTAAAATTATAGACTGATCATTTCTTTGTCAGTGGGCAAACGTACAAAATCAGCATTGGATCAAATACTTTTTTCCCCCACTGTATATATATATATATATATATATATATATATATATATATATATATATATATATATATATATATATATATATATATATGTGTATATTTTTTTTACAATTTTTCACAGCCTTCTTTGCTCATATTTACCAGGGGTGCCAATATTAGTGGAGGGTACTGTAGTTATTCTGTAAATAATGAACTGTAAATATTTAATATGTCACAGTAGTGTGACATAACAGTAGTATCGCTCATACACGTTTTTATGTTACAACAATACCCAGGTTTATCGCAGATTTATATGATATTACCGGACATGTTCACCATTATGCTTTTTGCATAAACCTTTGCACAAAACATTGAAGACCACTTATGCAAATAATCACTCATAAATGCCCCAAAAGAGTAGTCTTTGTCTCTCAAATAAAATGAGGGATGAGCCAACCGACCTATGAATCTCAAATGATTTGCACAGGTTTTTTGAACTCTCCACTACTAACAGATACTTCCTGGAAGCCCCGCCCCTTTCCTCCAATCTCGTGGACAATATTGGACAATGGACAATATTTTAAGCCCGTTTATGTAAAATAAAATCTATCAATGTATGTTTGACTGAGTTACCATTAGAAAAGTATATATTTAACATTAGTTTACTGTATATATTAGGGATGTTAGCGAAAAATTTTAGTCGAGCATGATCTGAAACAACAATAGTGAAACAACTTGAAAGAGGAAGAACAAATTTATTTTTGTTTGTGTTTTGACTGCAGCTCTCCTGCTCTCCCGTGCAGATAGAACACTTAGATCAGCATCAACAATCAAAATGCTGGCCACATGAACATTAGACAACCACTTTCTAAAAGTATTACATTGAAATGTGATGTTTTGTTATTGTGTACTGCATGTCACTAATGAAGAATCACCTAAAAATCCACCATCCAGCTGTTTTCGCAATTGCCACTGTTCCCAACTGCACAGCTGATAATATTATTACGCCTCCCATACTTTCCTTAAAGCTGAAATAGTGCAAATGCTTGTTTCCCTGTCTTTTTAGGCTAATGGTTCTTGATGATTAAATCATTTCATTTTGATATTTTAAAATGGAAAATCGCGATCAGGAAAAAAAAAAAAAATCAGTATCTCACAAGCCTAATTGTCATACACTGCATTGTCTAGCATTAGGGGAGCAATTACTATTACTATAATAGTAGAGTAATTACTGTACAACTGCATTTATAATTATTTCTACCTCACTGTGACATTTCAAAGCCATTGTATATGAGTGTGTTTTTCACTGCATCTTAGTAAAACAAATCTTAAATATAGTTAAATGTATTTAGAATGAGATTACAGTAAACCAAATATATGGCTAATAAACCTATTTCTAAACATTTTTACTCATTTCAAGCTTCAGCTTTTCTACTGGCAGGTCATTTTTCTCATTCTAAGCATTTATTTCCAGAAATAAAATGTGCAGACTGAAATGAGTAAAATCAGATAAAAACTGGCTGAATAATACATTTAATTTATAATAATCTCATAATAAGAAACATTAGGTTTCAACCCTTCAAACATTAATTTGCCCATATTCAAGATCTTTTGAGCGTATAAGATTACAAAATCTCATAATAAGAAACATTAGATGAATTTTCCCATATTCAAGATCTTTTGAGCGTATAAGATTACAAAAAGAAACAATAAAACTTCTTTCATCCAGGGACACACCAAGCCTGGTATCTGTTTTAAAGCGCTTTTAAACTTCACACTCTGAATAAGGAATCTAAGTATTTGCTGTGTTTAAATAAAAAAATAAATAAAAAAATAAATAAATTACTCTGCACTATGTTACAGCAAGGATTAGTAAAGTGATAAAGAAACGCACAGACACACACACATACACACAGGGTGCTATACTCGCTCGGTTGCTTCTGGAAAGCAGTTGGCTGAATTGAAAGTCTGTGTGTGTGTGTGTGTGTGTGTGTGTGTGTGTGTGTGTGTGTGTGTGTGTGTGTGTGTGTGTGTGCGTTCCAGTAAATGCATGCTTGCACACAAAGCCCCTCTGCCAGTCATGTATAAGCTGTCTCCTCTGCCCTCTGTGATTTTTTCCTTTTCCCCCTCTTCCTTTCAGTCTCTCAACACTGCACATCTCTGTAACTTCGCTTCCCTATTTGTGCACTCTCTTTCATCTTTCTGCACAGTTACCTTTTTCTTCACGTACACACTCCATCATCTTTTTTGTATCAGCTTCTTTTTGTCTTCTTGCTCTTCTCCTCCTTTGCACTTCCCTCCTACTGGTCTGAGACTTTCTTATATGTGTCTCCTCTTCTGACAAATTGTTTAGCGTCTGCTTCTTTTTAAAATCTTTGAACTCTTGCCAAATTCAACACGAGCTCATTATCCTGGAGTCAAAACAGTTATGCACAGGTAACCGATAGGGGAAGAATGTAGTTAGAGCGTCACTGCTGTTTAGATTGATTCACTGCTTGAATTCTTTCCTCCTTAAATTATTCTTTCACGCTCGCTTCACATTCACGCTCCCATCTTTCCTTGAGGTTCACCTCACTTTCTGACATTTATGTCTAAAATATATGCTTAATACACTTGTATTAAACCATTCAGAGGAATGCCAACATCTTGAACGACTTGTATATTAATCTTTATAATAAACATGTGATCGTCAATGGCATCCAAGATTTATTTGGTACTGAAATTCTGAGTTGACTTTTTTTTCCCCATTTAAATGTCTTCCATTGACATTTTGATCTATCTTCACTTTGATTAAATCCTACATTACACATAATATTAATAATGCCATCTGACATCTGATAGTGATGATTCATCTCTGGCTTCAATTCTGCCTAAAGAGTGTGATGCAGCAGGGCTTTGATCCTTTAGTCTGTCCTCATCTGTACCCTCTGCTAAAACAGATATGGTTCCAAAGCTTCAACTTTCATGCAAATACCGGCGTCAACACCATTGTGCTTGTCATATTGTAGAGCACTAACCAGCCGAGTCTCTGCTGTAACTATAATATCGTTGCATTGCATTCTGAAACTGTGAGTCTAATGTTTGTTGTGTCCATTATTTCTGTGTTGGATTTCTTGGTGAGAAAATGGTGAGAAAAGAAGCTCCTGGTCTTTTGTTTTTAGAACAGCGAAATCCTTATCCTGTATCCCTTGCTTATGATTGCGATTACTGAGTTTTAATTATTTACTTTTTTATGTTAAACACCATATGATTGTCTCCCTGTGTGACACACAAACACTAACTTCTCACAGGAATGACACAAATAGCACCAACTAACAAATTATCACCAGCATCATTAAGCACATTACAGTTATTTTAATATAAACATATTTAATATGTTTTAGGGTGGAGTCTTCATTTGTGGGAGGGGCTTTTTTATGGTCTTAATTTATTTGGACTTTGAGTTTCAACACAGCTAGCCTCAGCTAATGTATGCCAAAATAGAGTACTATTTTGAAGAGTACATCCTTCAAATTAATCAATTTTTATGGGTTATATTTTTAGACTTCTAAAATCTCTCTCTCTCTCTCTCTCTCTCTCTCTCTCTCTCTCTCTCTACAGAAGACTATAAGTCAGAGTTGAGGGAGCAGTTGCCACTCATTGCTGGCTCAGCGGCTGCTGGTGTGGTCTTCATCGTGTCTCTGGTGGCCATTTCTATAGTCTGCAGCAGGTAAGATCAACTCCATCAACATCACCTTGGCTATGACTAATAACAAATGCTATTAAGAAACAAATGCTAATGTATGAAACAGTGCTATGTCATAATAGTCTAGTAGTCACTTATATAGCTGATTAGTCAGTTAAATTAGCATACTACATTAAAGTAGTAGTTTTTCATTCTGAGAGGCCTCTGCTGTCTGTGAAGTGACTTGCAGTTAAAACACTTCCATTTCCCTCTCCTCTGCCGAAACACTGGCTATGTGTCTATGCAAAGATTTTTGCCAGTACGACTGAGTTCCGATTCTGATCAGTTTATATGTATCCTTAATTGGACGCTCTGCAGACGTCATTTATATCCACATTACCTGTAATCCAATCCAAAGCTATACATATGCGCGGAGTGGGGGTAAAGTGCCAGTGTTACCATAACAACAAGAAGAATGTGAGCTTGTTTGTGAGTAGAGTAGAATTTGTGAACGCACCAAAGTTGCTCAATATTTCATATTTGGCCGACATTCAGGAACAAGAAATCTCTGGTTGTTGAAAATTACATAACTTGCACACATTATCCATTGGTGTAATGCCTTAATTCCTCTTCTAATGTAATCACTGTTAAAAGTCAAGAAATAATGGTTTTATACACTGCAAAAATGATATTTTAGAAAGTAAAAATCTTGAAAATAGGCATTCAACTAATGTATATCTGTATTACATTGTTTTTAAACAATTACAAATTATTCAGCCTACTTCTACATATTTGTACTCATATCAAGTTTGAAATTGTCTCATTCTATTGGCAGATAACCTTGCTTATTTCAAGCATTTATTTGTAGAAAGAGGCAAATGGTCTGCCAATAGAATAAGACTGTATAATATAGAATATAGAGTTTTAAACTTGAAATTAATATGTCTGGAAATAGGCTTAATGGTCTTATATTTGTTATATAAAAATCTTATAATGAGAAATATTATATAACTTTCCCTTTATTCAAGATATCTTCACTTGCTATATATATATATATATATATATATATATATATATATATATATATATATATATATATATATATATATTTATTTATTTCAAAATCTATATTTTATTATTTATTTTATTATTTAAAAAAAAATAAAATAAAATGTTGTGTCAAGTTGGTCAAGTTGTGTCCTATATCTGCCTCAAAATGTTAGTTTCATGCCAATCCACCCTTAATGTTTTATTGTACCAGGAGCACATCATGACCAAAGACACATGCACAGAACACACACACACACACACGCAGATTAAGATAGTGAAAGTAATCAGATGCAGATGACATTTACGTGACTATTGTTCCTCTACTTAATTGATGATTAAAAGGATTATCCACCTCATTCGATGGGATATGAATTTCAATGGGATTGCACTCAATTTGGTTTACTCTATTTCCACTGATGTGTATACTTGAACCTTTTTTAAAAATGTTTTTTACATTTGAACTCTCACTCTGGTAAATAACAGATTATCAGACTGTGTGTAAACATATCCCGTGTGTTTTGAGGGTTGTCTTTTTGCTGTTCTCGAACCCAGGATTGCTTTACAATTTTGGGAGAACACATCACAAAGAGATAAAATACTGATTAAACAATCCACAGCCTGCAGACATGCATTGTGCGTGGAATCACAAGACCAGGTGAAATTAAGCTTATGGGCAGGCTTGGGGAGTAATGGAATACATATAATGGCGTTACGTAATCAGGATACTGGTACGTAAACTGGTAACTGTAATCCGTTACAGTTAGGTCAAAAAACAAAGTAATCAGATTACAGGTACATTTTGTAAAAAATGGGAATACTATCAGGATTACAATTTTTATTTATTTAAAAACAAAGAAATTAATCTTTTGACATAAAATATAGACAACTGCTTGTTTATAGTTCTGGTTCCCTCTTGCCAGTCGTGGCTCACATGAGCAACCTCCTGTTGCATGCGCAAATAAATTTTGGTAGAAATTAACACAAATTATTCTCTGAAATGCTTTCGTTAGGGTGACCATACGTCCTCTTTTTCCCGGACATGTCCTCTTTTACGGATCTTAAAAAAGCGTCCAGCTGGGATTTCTAAATTTTAGAAAATGTCTGGGAATCAGCTTTAGTTTCATTATGATGCGCTTATGGTCTAATACTGCATCATGTGTGCGCATATTTGCATTGCTTTAACCCCTCTCTGCAATTCCTGCCTTCTCGCACACCAATTGGTCGATTATAAAAGGCTTGCAGCAACTATTGGCCAAATTCCTGCCTCTCAACCATTAGCCTACTTTCAGCGAAGGTGAAGCGTTGTGTACGGCATCAAACAGTTGCTTGACAGAAGCAGCAAATGACAGCTTTCCTGGGTCAAAACAATTCCCATGGCCATATAAGGTAATTTTTAATTTAATGTTATCACATTACTTCATATTACATGGCCATTCAAATGTGTAAATAATGGTAGAAGGTACACTCGTGGTATGTAATATTTTATTTTATTCCATATACATTCAGAAGAATGTAGGAAAAAATGTAAAACATGGGCAGAGTGAAACCAATTTTATTTATATATATTTATGTGATGCTAATAGTGTGTCTTTTACAGTGTATTAAAGTCTGCATTCATAGTAACATGAACACTATTAAGAAAATGAACAAAAAAGAGTAAAACTATCAAACAAAAGAGATGCAAAAACAAACATCAAACACTGAAATGGATGAAAATGAATGAAAGAAAGAAAAAGCTCCTGTAAAAATGCACACAACATACTTTTAACCAGAAGCCAATGTCTGAACAAGCATATTCCATCAAGAATGACATGGTGCAGTCTACTGAAAGTGTGCTTTAGTTCAAGCTGGTGAAACAGTGCCTTTGAAATGATATATGTTACTGGATAAAGTCTGAGTAGCTGCACTTGCTTTTTATCTTAGTTGTCAATCAGTATATAACTCTCAACTCCCCCTCCCCAACCCCCACCCCCCCTCTTCTTTCTCTCTCAGGAAACGAGCTTACAGTAAGGAGGCAGTGTACAGTGACAAGCTTCAGCACTACAGTACAGGCAGGGGTGAGGATTATTACAATTCTCCATCACTGCACACAAAAGACACCCTTCATTCCTCAGTCCCTTTCCATCCACTTCCACATGGCTGTGATGGACAGGTTTCAGTTATTATCACCATCTCATGAGCTAGGCACTGACAGCCACAAAGTTTTCTCTGAAGAGAATGAGGGAAAAAAGGAAAGACCAAGCGCAGGATGAGAGCCAGGAAGTATGTAGTAGTATGAAGCAGAAGAGTAGTGCAAGGAATTATTTAAGGGCCATGTATTTTGTAAGAAAGTGAAACCGAAAATCTTTTTTATTCTTCAGGAAATTCTCTCATGCACAATTTTTGGCTTCAAAAAACACATCATAAACTTTATACAGAAAAGAAGAAATAAATACAGAGAAGACGTTGTACATTACCTTTTACCCATTTCACCTTTTATTATATTACTTTACTCATGTTAGAGTTCGAGCTGTTACGTTATTTTCATGCCATTTTACTTTACTGATCTTTACATGTTACCTATCCTTTATTCACATAATTTATTTAAAGCTGCAGTACTGAACTTTTGCCTCTCTATCGCCATCTCTGTTTGAAATATAAAATGGCAAGTTACTTGCGGAGTTATTATTCTTTTTACGTGGGTTGTGCTTCAGTACTGCTCCTCTGTGCGGATGAATCTTATGGTTTGAGGTATTCGTATTGTTTGTATATTAGCTGCAATACCTGACAATGTTTTCTTAGAGTAGAGGTGAATTGCTCTCTCTCATAGCTAGCAGGAATTAAGTGCAATTTACCACATTGACCATAGCAAAACAAAAAACAAAAACAAAAAACATAGGAAACTCGATACCTAGCTGAATCAAGCGAACAAGTGCATTAATATTAGCTAGCTACCTATTAAGCCACTGAAATGTCGTATCTGTTCAGCAGAAAAAAAGCCATCTTTGTGTCAATTTTAAATTCCTTCAGATCTCGGAGTTTTCGCCACCTCTCAAAAGCTATGCTGATATTTATTCTCTTTTTAGCACTGGCTCTGTCGCTTTCCCTTTTTGACTGCAGGCTCTCCGCAATTCAAGGCTTCTTGGTTTTGACAACAGGTGATTACCCAGATGTCAACAATGACTGCATTTAGAACTATCCAGATTAAAAGCAGCCATCTAGATGACAAGTTTAAATTCTAAGCAACTGTTGTAAGAACAAGCTACAAACACCTTCCTCAGCCACCATCCTCAGCCCCCACACACGATATAGTAGCTGGCTCTTCTTCTTTCTGTTTATGGACATGACGTAACCACGCAAAGACAAATGACGTCAAACTGACATTTTCCGACCCGACAGCTGTAATCGGACGCAACAGCTCAAATTATAAATCATTATTATAAGCTTACCACTGCAAATGGGGTAAGGTAAGGAGACAGTTTTAAACACTGATTTATTAATTTTTTTTTATGTACTTGATCAATGATTGATTTTTGTTCATTTTTAACCAAAAAAAAGTTCACTGCAGCTTTAAATCCATTTTATATTTTACCCCACTACATTTTGCTATCTTTTACCAGCGAATTTAGCCACATCCTCATTTGCTCAAATTACATTTCACCCACAATAGCTCAAATCAAACAAGGCTAAATGGAACCATAAAACCCACTTCAGTTAATCAAGTGTCGGGGTATATATTTGGTTTTATGTGTATGAACTACATTTTGCTGGTGTTGTATATGATTACTAGGATTAAAAAAAGTGGCAATGTACACTAAAGTTTGTGGACACCTGACCATCACACCCTTATGTGGGTCTTCCTCAAACCTGTTGCCACAAAGTTGGAAGCACACATTTATCTATAATGTCTTTGTATGCCGTAGCTTTAAAATTTCCCATTTACTGAAACTAAGGGGCCCAAACCTGTTCCAGCATGATAATGCCCCTGTGCACAAAGCAAGCACCATGAAGACATGGTTAGTCAAGTTTGGTGTGGACTGCACAGAACCCTGACCTCAACCCCAGTGAACACCTTTGGATAAACTGGAAAGCTGACTGCGCCCCAGACCTCCTCACCCAACATCAGTGCCTGACCTTACTAATGTTTTTGTGGCTGAATGGACAAATCCCCACAGCCACGCTCCAAAATCTAGTGGAAAGCCTTCCTAGAAAAGTGGAGGTTATTATAACAGCAAAGGGGACTAAATATGGAATGGGATGTTCAGCAACACACATGGGTGTGATGGTGAGGTGTCTACATACCTTTGTCCGTATAGTGTATATGTGGTATGAACCACAAGTTGTGAAAAAAAATGTGGAAGTGCTATGTTGTTACTTTAACCTAATATCACTTAATTTTGACTAACTCTTTATTTCAAGATGTTACATCAAATTCAAAGGTCAAGATGACCATTATGCGTTTCAGTCAATTTGTGTTAGGGGTGGAAACCTTAGCCAGATCTGAATGCATCTTTGCATCATTATGCACTTTCCTGCATAAATTATACTCGTGTTACATACAAACATAATTATGACAACTATTATTGATTTTTTTTTTTCATTTGCTGTAGTTAGTTGAAGATTACCACAGTGTGTTAATCATCCCTGATGCTGCAGACACTGACCATCGTTATTGTGACTAGACATTGTTGTAATCACACTCTCCTCTGTCCCTGTGGAACTGCAGTAACCCAGTTCTCTGAGTACAGTTAGGGTGCCCAGAAACCCAGGCCACACTTGTACACTTGTACACTTGGGTGCTTGAAAGAGCTCAGGATGATTTTACAGCACGGCTGTGTAAATATCCCTGTCCTGTTGCTGAGGTCCATGGTAGAATATGTCCCTGTTTTGACAGCTGAGGCAACATCTTGCTTGTGAGCTGTGTAGTCAAACTGCCTATTCAGTGTGTTGTGCACTTTCATGGCCTCACAATAACACTGTGGTGATCTTTCTGTCACTTTGGCTATTTCTGGTACTGATACACCCACAGACAGTGAGACAGAGAGAAAGAGAGAGAGTGCTGGAAAAAGCATTAGAGGGCAGAGCTTGACCTGACCGATACCGTCCCAGATGGACACCACACACAAACACACACACACACACACACACACACACACACACACACACACACACACACACACACACACACACACACACACACAGTGTTAAATGTAAATGGATGATGATGTGTATGAGCACTTGCTTTAGTACTCCAGATGTTGCAGGTTGACAGGTTTTCACAGACAGTGCATTTGGGCCTTACAACAGATTGTAAGCTGCAGCACCATCAGTCCTGCTAGTTATTCACACTTCATCTGATTCACATGCACAC
Organism: Cranoglanis bouderius; assembly: GCA_023630585.1. Taxonomy (NCBI): domain Eukaryota; kingdom Metazoa; phylum Chordata; class Actinopteri; order Siluriformes; family Cranoglanididae; genus Cranoglanis; species Cranoglanis bouderius. Next base: position 31,949,001 of record CM042536.1, read on the forward strand.
ACACACACACACACACACACACACACACACACACACACACACACACACACATACACAAACACACTAGGGGTGTAACCAGGATCTATACCTGTATCTGTATTCAGATTTACTGAAGTCGGTGTGGCCTAAATAACACAGTTATTACTTTTGTTTCTACCTGCTGACAAGATTTAGTTGGTTCTGTTTCCCAAAATATAGCCAAACTCATAATCTAATTTAAAGCATAACAATTGTTTTAACTGACCAGGCAGGTACTAAGCATGAATGAATAAATAAAAGCTGTAAATAAATTGCACAGCTCCACACATTCATGAAGTGTGTTTGTCCTGCAAGCTTCATATCTGTCTACTTGTTTGCTTGTTGCATCACAGTGCTAATACATACCTCTAGTCTTAACCAGAGTTTTTCAATCCATAAATTACAATATGTATCAGAAATGGTTCTGCATTGAAAGTGTTGGTCACACATCAGCACTGCATCTGAAACAGCTCTGTAATAATTTCACCTCCTTATTTTCCTTTCACACACTTATCTTGCTAAAACACTAAATTCAAGCTAATCATTCAACAAGAACTTACTCAAGAAAAAAAAAAAAAAAATTCCATCTGATTTAATGTGTGCCCTTGGCAATAGAGGAACTTAAATTGAAATTAATGTGGGGGAGAAATGAACATCTGTAATAAAATGGAAATAAGATTCCTTGTAAAATATTGATTTAAAGCCATTGCCTGCTGGTCTCAGTGTGATGGCTGGTAATGTAGAATACCTGTAATGCACTTTTGCTCCATAAGGAATGACAGTTTAATAACTGGAAATATAGTCTCTCGGTGTACCTGGGAAAGTGGGGTGGAATATCCAATTTAAATGGCATTTATGAACTCGACCATATTCCACACAGAACATGGAATTAATATTTCTAAACTGATTTTCGTTTATACAGAAATCCTCAGGGTCTCATATAAGTACTCTGGTAACTTTATAGTAAAATGACACTGTGCTATCTAGCTCAGCTGAGAATATTAAGTAACATTACATCTCATCACTTACAGTATATCTAAGCTTATTAAAACGATGTTACATTTTTTTTTTTCTTTATCAATGCATCAGACATATTCAAGATTCTGCACTACCCCTAGGTCACTATTTACATTTAAGCAAATTTGTGATAGTGATCATCTTAACTCCATTGTGCAAATGTCAGATTTTCCTTGAGGCTTATCCCTTCTATTGATACATGTGTTCAGATGACACTCCGAAGGATTTGATCTAACATGGAGTGGCAGATTTTAGACAAACATGTGGAGTCCATGTCAGCTTAAGTGCGTGCTGTCATTAAATCATAATAAGGACATACAAAATACTCAGAAATTATGAAATTCTTGTACATAGTTTCTAAGATTTTACTTTTCAGTTAAGTTGGTATGCTGATATATAATTATATAAATATATAATAATAATAATAATATATTATATAAATATATAATAAATATAATTTGGAATGGAAAACGTGTTATGTGAAATTGGAAAATAATGCAAAATAGAAGCATTTTCACTAGTGGTCTCAGACTTTTGGACTCCAATGTATACTGTATGAAGCAACCAAAAAGGGAGGACTATGCAATAATTAAAAACCATGAAATGATTACAAGGGCGAGCGTTGGATGAGTAAACAGCCATAAATTAGGCAAATCCAAATTGATAGAGGACAAGTTCAGGGTTAGGTATGCAAAAACAGCTCAGTAACATTGCAGACAAGGTGCTGGACCGAGACACATCATAAATATAGGAATGAACACTATTCTTCCAAAAGATATTCCTTCAATTTATATTTTGATGATAGTGGTGGCATGAGCTGTCAACTACTTCAGTCAGAAATCTCCCATAGGGGTTCAATTGGGTTGAGATCTGGTGAGAGTGATGGCTATAGCATATAATTTATATAATTTTCATCCTCAATAAACCCTGCACTGCCTTTAGATGTGGGCACGTCATCCTGAAAGAGACCACTCCCATCAAAAGAGGAATGTTTCATCATAGGAAAAAAAGCAATCAATCAGACAGAATAACATTGTATTGATTTGCAGTGTCTCTTCCCTGCAAGTGGACCCAAACCATACCAGCAAAATGTCCCCACAATATAACAGAGCCCCTTCAGTTTAGCCTGTATTGTTCTCTTGATGTACGCCACATGCACTCACACACTTCTCAAAAATATGCTGAAGAATGACTCATCTGACCATCATATTTTTCTCCCCAAATCTCTGTAGACCAGCGCTTGTGATTTTTGCATCACTGTATCTCAAATGTGCATTCGTCTTTGTAATAAATTGCATGCTGTATGCAGTGCAGCCCGACTACTCACTAAGTAGTTCTGAGCTTTCAGCCACAATTTACTGACGTCTGTTCCACAGATCTAAATGTAGACATCAATTTAGTAAGTGTTCGTATTGAAATACAGCCAGTTGAGCTGTCGTTGTGAATGAAGCACCTGCCATCAGTGTACCAGTAATGAGCCATATACCAAGTCACTTAAATCTTTTCCTCTTCACAATCTAACATCAAGGGTTAACTGGTTTCTAGGATGCTAATTTCTTGATTGTGACAGACACAGTACACCTGGCTGGAAGTATCTGCACTACTTATGATTCTCAGCTCATTAATTCAGACTTTTATGTTAACTTATTCACCACCTGTACATATTTATTTAATTGCAAATGTACCTTTACCATGTACAGCATCAAAATTGTTTTATATCACTAATTAAGTTTTGCTAAATTATTATTATTATTATTATTAGTAGGAGTAGTAGTAGTAGTAGTAGAATTTCTCAAAGAAAATAGGATAATTTCTGATACATTTTTAACTATTAGTCAATTAAAGCAGTATCACTGACATCTAGGGATGTTAACAATTACAGATTACTGTAACTGTTAGCAAATAAATTACAGAGTGTTCTCTCCAAGTCAAATAGTACTAGTGGCTTTCCTATTTAATGGGTGAGATTTTTTTTTTTACACATGGATAATGTAGTGTTGCATTTAGGCCAATGTTTTATCTTAGTCTGTTTGATTTAAGGCAAAATGAGGGAAATATTTAGCCTGAGACATGAATTGATGGTAGGATACAGTTTCTTTATTCTGTTAACATAATTTATTTACTGTGTAATTAAGTAACTTTGATTAGTTAGCATTACTTTAAATTAGCCGTGTGTAAATGTCAGTTTCTGTTAACTATAGTTAACAATAAGAGAAAATTACAGTTAGGATAGCCTGCAGACCTACAAGAATGATATTAGTTGCATTTAGCTGCATTTTTTATGTTATGTTGAGCTAGGATGAATAACACAGTATATGCCATTTGAGATTTTTGTACCAACGAGATAGCAAATAGCAAGATAAACAGCAATTTCAAATGAAACATAGCAAGTATTCTCTCTTAAAGGAGTGCAAAAATCACTAGCCCAGGCACCTGGGACAAGGAGATCTTATCTGCTATCAGTATCCTATCTATTTTTCATTCACGATTGCCCCGGTGAACAAGCAGGTTCACTAAGCTGTTGATCTAAATGTCACCAGTGATTTTTGTTTGTTTGTTTGTTTGTTTTTTACTTCACTCATCCAACAACCACAGAAAGATAAAACTCTGTTCCCAACTGATAAACTCTGGTTTATTTGAATGTAAAATGCTCCAACTGATTCATATATTTCTTTGTGGTACAAAACACATCAATGCTGTGGTGCATTCATTTCCAAATCCCACCATCTGCTATGCTGTGTATGTGAACTGAGGGCGTGGTCTGGCTGCTGGTTAGACCTATTGTTAATAGGCATTAATTAGCTTTAATAGATGCTAGACACAGGGATGTGGTTACAGGGACAAAACTGAGCACTACAGTGCAGTGAAACACAAAAAAACTGCTATATAACTCTAATGTTGGCACAACATACAGTCACCTTACATTTAAACACTTAATTGTAATGAAGATGCTAGTCAGTCAGACTCAAATACTGTAACGTGTTTACAATGTGTGATAAAAGAACACCACAACTCGAGCCAGAATGTTATGTAACCATGAAGTCATGAAGTCATGTAGCCAATGACTTTCTGCCATTTTGTAGACTTCACAAGCATGATGCTTTAATAGCAGAGACATTATTAGTAGAGGATAAAGACTATGGCTATATAAAGTTGCCAGTCCCAGCAATTCAAATATTCACTTATGCATTGTCTGTATTAATGCACATAATTAGCTTGTCATACTTTTGATTTAAATTACATTAGGGGCCGTCTTTTTAAGCCTAGTTAATTGGGCTTCCGAGCAAGCACAACACAGGACTGGGTGAGCCCTAATGAATTTTTGATTTGTTCATTCCTATCGTGAAACAGCTATTCAGAATAAGTTTTAAAATATATCATAAATTTCAAATACACTGTCATTTGAAACAAAATGTATTGCATTGAATCAACATTTAAGTCTTTGCATTCTGAAAAGAAAACTGCAATTGCAAAAATCCACATAATTTTGGAAAAATAAGGCCTGGCATCTTCTTTTGGGTTCCCAGGGGAACAGTGCATGTAGTAGTCAGTTCTTTGCTTATGTAATATCTCTCTCTATTTCTGTCTCTCATGGGGCTAGCAGGTTATAACACAGGACAGTATTTGTGACCAGACCAGAATGAAATATTAATGCACATATTTATATTTCCATGTCTCAATCAGAAGCCAGCTGAATATTAAGAATTCCACCTAAGCAATAAATTGTTTGCTGCTTTAATTAACATTGGATCTGGATCCCAAGCCACCATTTTAAGTGTACATTTGTGTATGCAGAATTGCAGTAGATTTACCTACTCCTACAGTACAAACTCAGTTTGTTCTCTGAATCGGTCAACAGCAATCACATTTGTTGTGAATGCTCCTAAGGCTTGTTATTATTTTTTATATTTTTTATATATTATTTTTTATATTTTTTTATAATTTTTTATATTATATTTTTGATATTGTGTATACACTGTTTCCTTTTGCTTTGTACCTTATGCCAGTAGCCTTGTGAAATCATTCTTTGTAAGATGGAAAGGAGTATATGTAGTTTGGTATAATGTAATCTTGGTGTCCTTCATACATAAATGTAGGGAGAGTGATTACCCTGATATGTCTTCAAGATGGTAGTTGGAGTGTGTAGCCTGATTTTATAAGAGGCTAAAGAGTGTGTGTAGTTTTGGATGTCATTTTAAGATGGTGGAGAGAGTTTGTATTCTTGGACTGCTTCATAACATGGTACACTCATGGACAATAAAGGATTCCGCAAATGTTGTTTGGGTAGTTAAGCATGCTTAGCTTTCTAAAAGTGTTCTAATAACGGTTTGTGATGATATAATGAAATATTCTGTTAGAAGGAACCTTTAGGGGTTCTGTAATAGCAGCAAAAGAAGAGCCATTTAGGGCAAATGATGCTAGATTTAACCTTACTGTTCTAAGAGTGTAGATCGATAGTGCAGTCTTTTGTAAGGTGATAAGGGGTGTGGCTGACTTTATAAGATGGTAGAAAGTGAATGTAGTCCAAGACTTAGTAAGACGTATAGGTAAGCACTAGTTTGTCATTCATTGGAATCTGAATTCAAAGTCTGTGAATTCTGAAGTATCCTCTAAACAGGTTCTTAATTAGACCAACTTGCATTCTTGACCATGTTGGCAAGAAAAATGCATACTTTCAGAATCGTTCAGAAATGAAATCACAGAATTACGCCTTTTAAAGATTCGACACTTTGAATAAACACCTTGGGGCATGCTGTTATAGGAAAATAATCAATAACTGCTTGGTGTATATGACCTTAAGAGCTACTGTTGCCATCCAAAGTTGATTATTTTCCTATAACAGCACATCCCAAACTGCAAACAGTTAAAGTATAAGATGAATAAAAGCACTTTGGGATGTGCTTTTATTCATCTTATACTTTAACTGTTTGCAGTTTCATTAATGTTGTGGAAGTTAATTCTTGTCATTACTTACATTATAGCAGCTATGTCATTCCCTCAGCAGTTAAAAGAAAAACAGAAATCTTCAGAAATCTTTCAATGATTCTATCAATGATTATAGGTTTGTGTGTGTGTGTGTGTGTGTGTGTGTGTGTGTGTGTGTGTGTGTGTGTGTGTGTGTGTGTGTGTGTGTGTGTGTGTGTGTGTGTGGAAAAAACAACTCTTAGAGTACATGGAGTCATTCAAGTCCCTGTTAATTAGTTTTTAATATAGAAATAATTACTATAACCCTATGATTTGAATTTGATTTAGAAATGCAACTGTTTCTAGAGTTGCTATTATAGAAAATGAATCAACACCTTCTCACCAGTCAGCTTCAAGAATTCAGCAGGTCCAAATACTTCACAGGGTTACTCAGTCATTAAAGGTGTACAGTAGAGTTGGAGTTGGATGGCGAATTACTGAAGGTGGAATTAATATGTACCTTTGGGAACATAGATTTGAACATATGTTCATCTTGAGACTAAAACCATCTTGAAACATTGGTCCTTATTTAGCTAAATTTAATTCTTCTGTGTCCACCAATTATAAACATAACAATCATATAATCCTGATCCAACATTTACTTAAATAAAACTATAGCTAAGCCATGCCAGGAAAGAAAGAAAGAAAAAAAAACATGCAAAAGTTTATGAATTTCAGGATTTCTGATTTTCTTTCATTCCCATATCTAACACTTAAATCCTTAAAACAAGTGACCCTCAACATGCTGTTCTTCCTCCTGGTTACCCTTTACATGGTATGCTAAATGAGAGTAGCATGGATACACATGGGCACACATGTGAATGGTAATGATTGTACACCCAGCTGCAGCCATTTCAGGCGTAAAGAGCAGTTTCATAGAGTGTTGCCTTTATCTGTTTACCAGGTCCTGTGGGGCAGAGCTGCACAGGAAAATTGGATTTGACACTATCAAAATGCAGAGAGAGGGAGTGTTAGAGAGGGAGAGAGAGGGGAAGAGAGAAATGTCAGGAGAGAAATGAGAGCGATGCTGGCTGAATCTTCAGTTAGCCACAGTCTAGCCTCATTGCCACCATCTGGTGCTTCCAGTGTTTATACTGATGCTCTACAATGAGTTTTCAGTTTATTAGGTACCAGATAGGTGTTTTTGCACTTTTTTTTTGGTTAAATGGCATCCATTTGCATAGAGGATTAAGTGTGGGATGCTTTCAAACCTGAGATACTTGAAAATATTGGGCTGTTGTGGTTTGAGGTTTGCTTTAAGTAGACTACAATCAGTTTACTGTTGTGACATTTACATTCTTCTTTAAACTTTTGATTCATTCATCAAACCACCATCAAACCACTCTCAAGCTGCTTTGCAATTGCAGTAATTTTCATTACCATTCAGCATACATGAGCTTATTTTCTGTCCACAGAGACAAGCAGTGATGCAGCATGGAAAATGCTCCAAATCCTTTGGGATTAAATGATATTTAGACTAGTTCATGCTTCCTCAGAATAATCTTAAGATTGTAGGAAAACTGTTTGTAATGATAATTGCTCCACAATTTCAAAGTATTTGTTGTAGGAAATTCATTGTACAGTTGCACAAGTACCCTTCTACGTGATGAGAATTTTTAAAGTTTGAATGGAAATGTCAAAACCTTAGCTAAGATGGAACTTTAGCATAATTGCTAAGCAAAAAAAGATGTTGGACTATTGATTGGAAGGTTGTGAGTTCAAATCCCAGGACTGCCAAGCTGCCTCTGCTGGGCCCTTGAGCTAGGCCCTTAACCCTCAGCTCAATTGTATAAATGAGATAAAAATGTAAGTTGCTCTGGATAAGGGCTTCTGCCAAATACCATAAATGTAAATGTAATTGATAAAGCAAACCCTGCGGCTGAATGAGTTTGGCTGGTTCACTTTTAATTATTTTTCCTATTTCCTAAAATGCATGACAATTATATTGCCATTCTGCCTTCACCCATATATAATCATACCTTTGTATTTAATCTGTCTACTGGATTTGGTTGTATTTTTTGTGATCTAAAATAGTGTTTTCCAATCCAATCCTCAGAGCCCACAAGACAGTCCACATTTTTGTTCGGTTCCCTCTTGATGTTCTTGGTTACTTCATTCAACTGAGGACTGTCTGGGCGGTCCTGAGGTCTGGGTTGGGAAACACTGCTCTATAACATTTGTCTTAGCTCAAGTATTTAAAATGTATTGAATGAGATATGCTGAGCCAGGACAAAAACATCTGGGCTAAAGAAGCATTAGATGAAGTACAAGGTGACTGACTGAAAGAGTCTAGGAGTCTCTGTGATATACCAGTGATGTATGGACTTTTGAACTGTTCTAGAACTTTCTTTGAGACCAGATCTGTCTAACTGCCACTCCCCCATGGGCTGCCCAACCCTGCCAGGCTCACCAGGGATGAAGATCTACATCGATCCATTCACCTATGAGGATCCCAATGAGGCCGTGCGTGAATTCGCCAAAGAGATTGACGTCTCCACTGTCAAAATCGAGGAAGTCATTGGAGCAGGTGAGCTGATCACTTTGTCTGTGTAGAAGTAGATGCAGGCCATTCTGAAGTGATAAAGCCTTTGAAGGGGATTTTTTTTAAGGGAAAGCCCTGGCAGTTGTTTGTAGGGTCACTCCAATAAGATGAAAAGGGTCCTTGCGTAGTAAAGCTGGTTTTAGGTTTTAGTTCTGTTCTGTCCCCTAAGATGTATTTATTTGCACAAAATGCTCTACAGGTGGATAATGTTGATTAAAGCATTTGGCAGTGTTTTCACACGGAAAATCCAAGAGTGAAAAGAAACAAAGTACAAAGAATAAATTGGGTGTGTAGTTTTGCGCAAGAGCAAAGCAGATCCATTTGAGAGCTGGGTAATTTTGCTTGAAAACAAAGACTTTTGTATTAGAGCCACGGAAATCTGTGTGAAAGCACACATAATTGTACCCTTGTTTTAAATGTTTGCATGCAATACTTTTAAATGTGTGAGAGGAAAATACATGCATCTATTAAGTGTAACCTGCTTTTGGCAATAAAATACCTTGTAATGCCCTGAGTATTATAAGTTCCTCTCTCCCATTCATTTTTAAAATCCAAATAGAACCATATGATACTAAGGCCATGGTATAAAAATGAGCAAAATAAAGAATGATCTTAGTCTTTACTGGGAAATCTTGTGTCAAAATTGGCATCCCATATTTGTAGCACGTTTGCAAATTTTTTAGCTTGCTTTTCTAGTGCTCACTTCTTGTCAATTCTTGATCAATTGTCTCTGTGTAGATGCAGAATCAGAGAGGCTACAATTCCATTTTATTACACAATCCTGTTTCATATGGAAATAAGGTTGATTTGAGTTGCTTGTAGATAATATTTGAAGCCTCTACTTCTACTGGAGAGCACCTGCAGGTATCACAGTAAAATTGCTAATTGCAAATGAAAGTTCCAATGCAGTTATTATGACTGGAATTATGTGCAATATCTAAATTATTTGTTCTGGGCTGTTTGGTTCTATCAGTGGAAAAGAGGCTAAAGTGTTAATACTATGTAGTGGTGAGTTAAAGTGAAATGTCCACTTGGGTTATATTTATGATTTATTTATATCATTTTAATTTAATATTTTGTCATGGATGAATGTTCTGACCACTTTAAAATGGTTAACTGTGCGCTAAAAGAATTCTGTTTATTAGCTACACATGTCTAGCACCAAATAGTAACTCAGTGTATAGTGGACAATACACACTAAGCTGCTAGTTTCAGATCTGCCAACCTTCATTCATTTTAATATCAGAGTATGCTGGTATGAGTTGGTATCACTTAAAGATACACAAAAAGAACAGTGTTTTTTTCACTCAATCAGAATGACAGATGAGAAAATCAATGTATGAATCTGGACTGATGCACAAGTGTTTATTAGGGATGCACTGAAAATATGGGCAAAAACAAATGCTTAAAAATGGCACTTTATGTTTTCAATCGAAAGAGAAAAAGGCTGAAAATTTTGACTGGGGAAAAAAAAGGGATTAAACAGCAGAGAAAAGTTTCTATAGGGTATGAAAGGACTATATCTAAAATGTACGCTTTTTCACTTGCATCCCAGGACTACTCATTAGGTCTTTTATTAGGTAATATGCCAGTGTAACTGGCAACTGTATACATTCACTGTCCGCTTTAAAAGGAACATCTGTACACCTGCACATTTATGCAATTATCCAATAAGCCAATCATGTGGCAGCAGCACAATGCAAAAGAAAATCATGCAGATGCATGTCAAGACCTTTAGTTAATATTCATATGAATATTATATGAATCAGAATGGGGAAAAATGTGATCTGTGTGACTTTAACTGTGGCATGGTTGTTGGTACCAGATGGGTGGGTTTGAGTATTTCAGAAACTGCTGATCTCCTGGGATTTTCACAAACAACAGTCTCTAGAGTTTACACATAATGGTGTGGAAAAGCAAAAAACATCCTATGTGCAGAGGGTCTGCAGGCTGAAACACCTTGTTGATGAGAGAGATCAGAGGAGAATGACCAGACTGGTCTGAGCTGACAGGAAGTCTATAGTACCTAAAATAAGCACTCTTTACAACTATGGTGAGCAGAAAAGCATCTCCAAATGCATAACACATCTAACCTTGAGGTGGATAGGCTACAAAAGCAGAAGACCACATCAGGTTCCATTCCTGTCTGCCAAGAATAAGAATCTGAGGTTATCATGGGCACAGACTCACCAAAACTGGAAAGCTGAAGACTGGACAAAGACCATTTTTTTCTTCTTTTTATCTGCACCTGTCCAGTTTCTGTGGGTCTTTGCCAATAATAGCCTCAGATTCTTGTACTTGGTTGACAGGAGTGGAACCCAATGTAGTCTTCTGCTGTTGTAGCCCATGAGTTACTATATCCTTCCTGGCCAATTTGGGCATTTTCCTCTCTTATCGAGGCATTTCCACCCACAGAAGTGTTGGTCAATAAGTGTTTTTTTTTCTCCTTTTTTTTTTTCTCACACCATTCTGTGTAAACTGTAGAGACTGTTGTGTGTGAAAATCCCAGGAGATCAGCAGTTTCTGAATTATCAAACCAGCCCATCTGGCACCAACAACAACGCCACGGTTAAAGTCACAGACATCACAATTTTCTTCATTCTGATGTTTGATGTGAACATTAATGGAAGCTCTTGACCTGTATCTGCATGATTTGTTTGCATTGTGCTGCTTCCGCATGATTGAACAATTGGATCACTGCATGGATGAGGAGGTGTACAGGTGTTCCTATTAAAGTAGACCTTGAGTATATATCTTTGTATATCAAAATATTCTTAAAAGTACTTCGTATCACATCTTAATGATATTCAGTCTTTCATTCATATTCAGTAAGCACTTTATCCTGGTCAAGGTAGCAGAATCTGTTCCAAGTTGAGCAGAGTGAGGCAGAAAGTCACCCTGGATGGGATGCCAGTCCATCACAGGGTACCACACACACACACACACACACACACACACACACACACACACACACACACACACACACACACACACACACACACACTCATTTACATTTGGGCAATTTAGCATAGCCAATCTACCTACCAGCAAGTTTCATGGAGGTGGGAGGAAACCACACAACCTGGAGGAAACCCATTTGGGGAGAACATACAGATTCCACACAGACAGTAACCTGGAGTGAAGTGGCAGCAATGTTCATCATCAATGGTCTAGTCAGAACCACTAATACTAGTCAAACAGCTTTGAAAAATACAGTAAATTGAAATTATTTCTGTTCAGATTCAAAGCTAGGCCTGGTGTGCTCCAGCAATTCATTATTGGAGCTTTACATTGTCATGGAACATGGCTTTCCTTAAAATGAAGAATTTGTTCAGTATTACACTTGCTTAAGTATGTATTCTCAGTATCAATAGTGATGCTTTTTTCTTTGGATTTTGGTTTTGCTATGTGTTACATTCCACCATTTAGTCTGATATTTGTGCTGAATTTTGATTCTTGGTTCTGATTCTGACTCTCTGTCTTCCCCCCAGGTGAGTTTGGAGAGGTGTATAAGGGGCGCCTTAAGTTGCCCGGAAAACGGGAGATCTACGTTGCCATCAAGACCCTCAAGGCAGGCTATTCTGAGAAGCAGCGACGGGACTTCCTGTCTGAGGCATCAATCATGGGCCAGTTTGATCACCCCAACATCATCCGCTTAGAGGGCGTTGTCACCAAAAGTCGGCCAGTCATGATTGTCACAGAGTTTATGGAGAATGGAGCATTGGACTCTTTTCTCAGGGTAAAACTCCAAAAAGTCATATTTACTAAGAAAAGATTTTATTACAGTGCTTTTAATATAATGAATTCAGCAACTTGGGATAAATTAGATGAATTAAACTGACTGGAGAAATGAGAATAATTGGGATATGGAACAAATGGAATTCAACACACTAAATAGTTTTTTTTATTGCCTGATTATATGCAATAATATATGTTTAAAATGCACATAAAATCTAGTTGTTTAGAAATGAGACAATAATTCAATCAGATGAATGTTCTAGCTTTTATTATTAGGACTTTCTCATGCTAACACCACCTTGCTCTTCTCCCCTTTTCCAAACAGCATGATTCATCCTACTGTGATTGCCACAGTCAAGCTTTAATAGGCTTTTGAGGTTTATGAGCTTTTCAGAGTGTGGGGGGATACATTGCTTAATCAATGTTCAACCCATTTCTTCTCCAATCTTATGGACTGTTTTTTTTCTCCGCTTTGATTTGACTGTGCTCTTTGAAGTAGGCTTTGTGAGCTATCTCGTCAGAGTAACGTTGCCATTGATTCTTCTGCCACTCTCTGTGCTTATGTTGGGTTCAAAGCTTTTTTTTCTCCCATGAGCTTAACAGCGGAAACGCTAAGGTGAAGGGAAATTTAGCTTTGCTTTTATATGTACAAAATGGCATGCTGTTGATTTTATCATCCTCCCCCTTAGAACATATATTTGTGAATAGAAGGGTTTAAAATTAGAAATCAAGTGAGATGTGAATGGGGTTGGCCAATTAAATTAGTTATTTTATGTGCTGTAGATGTATTCTCCATCCACTATGATAAGCATCTCTAAGATCTATTAATAGCTTGACAACAAAATTATTAGGGTTGAGCAATGCAATAAATCATGAGGTCTTATTTGTGGCATAATAAGAGTGATGTGTGTCAAACTGTTACACACACATACTTAAATGTTTAAATGTTTACACATACTTAAAAACTTGTTTGTGTTCATTACATCCACAGCTATATGAAGCGACGTGAAAGTGAAGTGAAAGTGACATGTGAAGGAATACTTGTAATATTTGTATTCCAAGTATGGAATACAAATTCCATACTTGGAATTTGTCCTCTGCATTTAACCCATCCAAGTTAGTGCACACACATTAGGAGTTGTGAGTAGTGAACACACACACTACAAACCATGAACACACCCAGAGCAGTGGGCAGCCATTTTTGCTACGGCGCCCAGGGAGCAGTTGAGGGTTAAGGGCCTTACTCAAGTGCCCAACAGTGGCAGCTCGGTGGTGCTGGGATTTGAACTCATGACCTTCCAATCAATAGCCCAACTGCCTAGCCACCGAGCTACCACCGCCCCTATTGTCATGTTACGGATGTGTTTGTGATATGGGTTGAAAAAACATCAACCCAAATGATAGGCTGCATGAATCTACAGTCTGGGCTAGAAAGAAATCAGCCCTAGCCTCGCTTCTTCATACCATTGTGTGTATTTTTCTTACAGCCAATGGTGGTGCTGTTGCGCTTGGTTCAACAAAAAATCTAAATAGTCTGCTTTAAGACATTTGTTAACAGCAAATAATCTTATGTTAATGCCAAAAATGAAATCTTATGATAATGTTTTTTGTCTTTGAAAGGTAAGGAGGTTCCTGATATGTGTGTGTTATGTATATATAGTGTACGTTATGTATGCATGATGTGTGCTGTATGTGTTTTCCTAAAAGCAAAATGATGGCCAGTTCACGGTAATCCAACTGGTGGGAATGATGCGAGGCATAGCAGCTGGGATGAAGTACCTGTCTGAGATGAACTACGTTCACCGGGACCTGGCCGCTCGCAACATCCTGGTCAACAGCAACCTGGTGTGTAAAGTGTCTGACTTTGGCTTGTCACGCTACCTGCAAGAGGACACATCTGACCCCACCTACACCAGCTCACTGGTGAGTCTGTCCTGAAATCTCAGAACTGGCCTGCAGCTTAACCCACTTTAAAGAGGCCCAAATGACCCTAATTAGCATTTTGATGAAGTTCTTGGCAGAATTCACAAAGACATACTTTTGTTATGTAACGAATCAATCATTACTAGCATTATTCTTTTCCACCAGAATAATGAAATGGATCAACTTTAAACATGAAAAACGAAAACAGAAGCGCACGCTTTGATTCGAAGCACCTTTTTAAAGGAGACGAGTTTTAAAGCGTGCCCGCATTATCTACCAGAATGTGTAGTAACTCAGATGAATCTGCACAGTTTAAAAATAATCCTCCACCAGTTACAATTTATGTAACAAATTAAAAGATGTTTAACACGTTTAAATGTATTCTCCAATTTATGTAAGGAATTAGCTCGAATGGCGTGAAATATATCTATATCTAATCAATGTGTGTTGTGACCAGTTATAAATATACATCAGCCATGAAAGGGAATTCATGTATGTGCACATATACATATAGATAATTAACTACAACGGATTATAATTAATTATGACTATATATGTGGTCTAGATCAGCTTTTAGGATTAGCTGTAGTCTAGTTTGGAATTATGAACTCTAAAGAGGGAGTTTATCCTTCTGGCCAGGAAGAATTAACTCACAAAGTTTGTTATTAAAATTTAGAGCGGGTAATCGAGATCTTATGCAGTGAAGAAGGGACTTTATCCTGTGAACAAAAACAGAGAAAATCAAGCGTGGGATAATAGATTTTAATAGTTAGATGCAACTATGGATACACACGACTAACTCTGAGCAAAACATACATATGTACATCTATATACAAGGAAAGAAAAGGGATAGAGAGAAAGTAATGAAGTAAAAGGGACTGGCAAAAACACAACTAATTAGCCTTTTTCAAAAGCCAGCAACGAACTTGAATCTCCTGTAAACAGGGGTACAATCTTAAACGCAGATATAGGTTCATTAACTATACCTGCATAGCTTTGGTTTGAAAGTTCGCGTGAGGTCGTGTAGAGTTCGCTGGTTCGTTGCGCCATTTGCAAAAAGGCGTGAGCCGTGAAGAGGTTGCATCCTTTGTCCGGGAGAGAGAGATCCTGGCTTCCTCTTCCCGGGGCACGTGGCCCCGGGGGAGAGAAACCGGAAGGAGTGTAGAAGTGAAGAGTTACTGAAGAGAGACTGAAGACTGAGAGGAGAGGAAGAGAAGAATTTCAAAGCGTGGTGTTGTTTTAAAGACAACACCAACGCACACACCTCTTTGGGCTATGGGCCAATCAGGAAGTTGGATTTGCATGTCCAGGGAGGAGCTGGTTTATACCATATTATAAATGAAATTAAGAGAAAACATGGAATAATGTATCCCATTGCAATATGATATGCATAATCAATCAGGGTATCTCGAGACGATTAACTACATACCAAATTCGATGGACTTGTAAAGAATATTACAAATAAAACCTGGTTACAGACATTTAAAATGATATCCTAAATTAAAACTATCTAAAGTCATTAAGGTTAGTTACATAAACACACAATATATGTAAACAAGATAACATCACACTATTTAGGCATCGAATAATTACATATAATTACACGTTACATTGAAAAGAGAGAGATTTCTCCATTGTGTGTGTAAGGTACGCTTGTGTGTGTGTGTGTGTGTGTGCGCGTGTAGGTAGGTTGTGTGTGTGTGTGTGTGTGTGTGTGTGTGTGTGTGTGTGTGTGTGTGTGTGTACTAAGGGGGGAAGTTTGGTCGTTAGCATTCCAATGGGGCATCTGGTGAAGAGGTTAGAGTGGTCATTAAACAGATAGGGATTTACAGCTCAAGGAGACAGAGAAATTTCATTGCTAACCCAGGCTGATTCAGAAATCAGTTTGATACGTTCAGACGTTACAGTTATAACAAAAGTACACTGACATTTTTAATATGAAAAAACATCCTTTTGAAAATCCTGTTTATATTATTGGGATTATGTTCAGGTCTCTTTGACTTAAGAGTAAGAAAGTAATATAACACTGTTCCGTTTATATATTTTTTATCTTCCTACAAATGAATGGACTACCTTTATGTTTCAAAACTATTTTTCCACTTTTGTTCCCCTTCCTATTCACTTTTTATTATTCTTCTTGCTTCCCCCTTCATTTCTTTATTTATTGTTTATGCCAAATGCAATTTCTCTCTTTAAATCAAGAACACTTATATAGAGAGGCAGTAGAGCCTCATTGCATTTGAGAGCCAAATTGTAATTATGTGACTTTATTGACAATTCATGGTCTCAGTATACCTTGTTTTCTTCTTTATGAGCTTATCTGTATGGGCAGGTTTCAAGGATTATTAACGCATGTGGAATTTTTACTTTCAAGTTGCCATGCCGAGCTGCATCTGTATAAATTCACAGCCACAGAGCAGATTTTTTATCAAGTGCATTTTAAATTCACTTACCCAAGTCAAAGAGTCTCCTTTTCTGCATTGTGAGCAAATAGTTTTGTGTCTACACATTCACGAGCACCCTCAGTCACATGGAGAAAGGAGGGTGGTATTAAAGAAAGGTAATAATAGTAACACATTGTATTTATATAGTGCTTCAGTGAGTAAAAACAATATTTATATATACATAGATATATACACACAAATCTTATAAACATTAATTAATAGAACTGTGCAGTTTTGGGGTAGGTCTGTGGATATGAGTTGGGTAAATCGAACGCTTGGGAACATATAAATTCTTAATATATACAGTAGTTTTGTGATTATGTATTTATAAGAATTCGCACAAGATGGCTTCTGTGGTCAAGGTAAGGCTGATGCACAGGGATTAGTCATTGTTGCTTTTCTTCCAATTTCACTCATATGAAACAAAAATAGCTCACTGATTATAATCTTTAATATTTTGCATGATACTGAGGTGGAGTTTGATGTGCCATGCAAGATTAGTAAAATTAATGTACTATTGGCAAAACATAGAAACTGTCTCTCCATATGACCAAAAAGGCAAATCCACAACCAAAAGATGCTCAGAACTGTTCTTTAAAATTGAAAGTTTGATGACTGGACAGCTTAAAGGAAGTGTGAGGTGTGAAAAGCTGGTGTGATTTGCAAAGGATGTCTGATTTCCTGGAGAAATACAATAATTACATCCTCCCTCCCCGCACCCTTGTCAGGTGTGGAATTTATCCCACAGTTTTCATCTATTCATGTACAGGCTTCACTAAAAAACATGTCCTTTTGTGTGTTACCGAATTACAGAGGAATATAAAATATTGTTTCATGACATGGGAGTACCTGTTTCATGAAAATATGAGTATAAATTAAATACAAAATAATAAATGAGTGGAAAATATCTGAGGACATAAAACATATATTTGTAACAGAAATTATGACAAACTGAATACATGAATAAATAACTTATATAATCAACACAGACATGAATGTGTGATTTTATTATTATTATTATTATTAGTAGTAGTAGTAGTAGTAGTAGTAGTAGTATCATTTGTTTTATTAGTATTATTAGTTTTTTGGGTGTAGCAAATCAGATGTAAAAATTAAACGTTTAAATACATTCTCCACCAGTTACAATTCATGTAACGAATTAAAAGATGTTTAACACGTTTAAATGTATTCTCCACCAATTTATATAAGGAATTAGCTCGAATGGCGTGAAATATATCTATATATCTAATCAACGCGTGTTTTGACCAGTTATAAATATACATCAGTCATGAACAGGAATTAATGTATGTGCACATATACATATAGATAATTAACTACAACGGATTATAATTAATTATGACTATATATGTGGTCTAGATCAGCTTGTAGGTTTAGCTGTAGTCTAGTTTTAGAATTATGAACTCTAAAGAGGGAGTTTATCCTTCTGGCCAGGAAGGATTATCCGTTTCAAGAGCGGGTAGCGAGGTCGCAGCGCTTAAGGGACTCATCACGTGACCAAAACAGAGACAATCAAGCGTGGTGATAATAGATTTTAATAACTACGTGTCCTATGGATACACACACAACTAACTCTAAGCAAACAATACATATGTACATCTATATACAAGGAAAGAGAGATTATAGAGAGAAAGTAATGAAGGGAAGAGGGTAACACAAAAACAACAACTAATTAGCCGTTTTCAAAACCAGCAACGAACTTAACCTCCTGTAATCAGGGGTACAATCTCAACGCGTATATAGATCCATTAACTATACTTGCATGGCGTGAGTTTTGTCGGTTCAAAGTTCGCGCGAGGTCGTGTTGAGTTCGCTGGTTCGTCGTGCTGTTTGAAAAGGAGTGGGCCGTGAGGCGGTTGCCTCTTTTGTCCGGGAGAGAGAGAGAGTGTGGCTCCCTCTTTCCGGGGCACGTGGACCCGGGGGAGGGAAACCTGAAGTGAACCGAAGAAGACTGAAGAGACTGAAGAGAGTGAGAGAATCTGAAAAAAAAGTGAAGAAGTGCGTGTTGTTGTTTTAAAGCCAATACCAACGCACACGCCTCTCTGGGCTATTGGCCAATCAGGAAGTTGGATTTATTGGCGGGATGAACTCTCTTTGTCTGGTCTCAGACCTGAATTTGCATGTCCTGGGAGGAGCCGGTTTAAACCGTATTACATATGAAATTAAGAAAAAAACATGAAATAATGTATCCCATTGTAATGTGATATGGATAATCAATCGGAGGATCAAGAGACGATTAATTACATACCAAATTCGATGGACTTATAAAGAATATTACAGGTAAAACATGGTTACAGACATTTAAAATGATATCCTAAATTAATCTAAAATCATTATGGTTAGGTTACATAAACACACAATATATGCAAATAGGAAAACATCACACTATTTGGACATCGAATAATTACATATAATTACATGTTACATTCAAAAGAGATTCTTCCATTGTGTGTGTGCGCGTGTGTGTGCGCACGCGTGCGCGTGTAGGTAAGCTTTGTGTGTGTGTGTGTGTGTGTGTGTGTGTGTGTGTGTGTGTGTCTGTGTGTCTGAAGAGGGGGGTCGTGTCCCCTGTAGCATTCCGATGGCATCTGGTCGAAGACCAGAGGGGGGTTATATGGATTCACGGCTCAAAGAAACAGAGAAACTTCTTTGCTAAGTCCAAGCTGATTCAGAAATCAGTTTGATACGTTCAGACGTTACATGGGGAATGTTGAGTTTATTAAATTATCTAAAACACTTGACAATTACAGTAGCAAGTGTATTACCACTTTCTATTTTTAACATATATTATTACTTGCATGCTTTAACCTACTGTATGTAAAAACTGCAATGATAAAGTTTTGTGCATCAATGCAGACTCTGCAGAGTGTACAAATTTGGATTTTCCCATCTCTACTCCAACATAATGTGAACCCATTCTTTATTGTTGTTCAGGCTGTGAGGTTTATGTGGCCTTCTCTTTTCTTGACCTATTGACCTTTTGAAGTGTGTGTGAGCAAGTTTGAGAGAAGTTTGTGGAGTCTTTGGCTTTTGCATGCTGTCTTTGTATTTTGCATGCTGTTAATTAGTTCACTGCCCGTGGCATCTTGGCTGTGTAGAGGTGGGCCGATCACTATGGCTTTAAACCAATCAGATATGAGGCCATGGCTCTGAGCCAATCAGCCAAGGCTGAATCTCCGCTGACAGTGCAAGATTTTGTGCAGCATCTCCCTCCCCCCATCGAATTAATCACCTCTTTTCTGCCTTCTTTTTTTCCCTCCATTATTTTTTTCACATTTCTTCCCATAATTCATTGCAGTCAGCCAATTAGTCTTCTTATACCCCAGCACAAGGCCAGGAGGAACAGGAGATCTTAATTGTATTTCATTAACCTCCTGGTTCATATAGAGAAGAGAGGAATATGGGAGGAAGGAATTCATCATGTTATTCTTTCCCATCCTCAATAGGTGTATTCCTCTAGGGTAGAACTGTGGAAGTATTCAAATAAAGGCTCATAACATAGCTCTCCATAACTTGGACTAGTCCATCCATCCATCTATCTATCTCTGCATCCATCCATCCATCCATCCATCCATCTATCTATCTCTGCATCCATCCACCCATCCATCTATCCATCCTTCTATGCATCCATCCATCCATCCATCCATCCATCCATCTATCCATCCTTCTATGCATCCATCCATCCATCCATCCATCTATCCATCCTTCTATGCATCCATCCATCCATCCACCTTTCCAATAATACACATGTGCATTCATGTATTCATCTTTGCATCAATTTATATACAGTACTATCATATTCTTATATTATATTGTTCTTCTTTCCACATTTACCCAGTCATCTATCCATCCATCCATCCATTCATCCATCCACCCATCTATCCATCAATCCAGCCAGCCGGTTATTTATCTTTTTAGCCATTTATATAACTGTTTATCCATATATTCATACATACATTGTTCTTCTCAGTCATCTTTCCACAATTTATCCAGTCATCCATCATTTTTTTTTCCATTTCTCTTCTCAGTCTCTAAATTAATGTCTGTCTGCTGGTTTTGCAGTCTGATCACCACTCCACTATTCTCTCCATCATTCTGCCCAGCTTTTCATAATTATACACTCCTCTGTTCATATTACTCTTCACCACATTGGCCTCCCATTTGCAAGCAGTTATCTGTCTTTTATAAGTATTTGCATTACTTTAGTCACAAACATTTGCAATTCGATAATGGAGCCTAGTGTGTCGGGGACACAGAAACTGTGAAATAGTGCTGCAATTTTTAAAATGCATAAAAGAACAAGAAATCTTTCCAAAGTGGTTGTCACATTTAAGCATTCAATGGCATCTAACATCTAATCTGAACACACGTCATGTTCTAGTGTCAAGAAATAAGAAAAAGAAATAATAAGAAGTCAGTGCACACAGCATGTTACAGAATAGTATGTTTAAAAAAAAAAACAAGCACAAGCACCATACCACTTGAATATCTATACCTTAAACATTCCTGGTAACATATCTTTCCTCTCTCACACCTCTTGTTGTTTGGACACTACAAGGCAGATGTGTGTGTCTTCAGTTGTGTGTGCATATTTCTAAGAGTGACAGAGATGATGAAACCTAAAGAGCTACAACTACATGCAGCAATCTGTTCATGTACAGCAAGCTAACATTTTGAGGCAGATGCAGGACACAAATTGTCCAAAATAAAGTTGGCTCTGCATTTACTATTTGCCAGAAATGTAACAGTGATACAAAACATTAGGTTAAACAAACAAACAAACAAACAAACAAACAAACAAACAAACAAATAAACTGGGTATGGACTTTGTTAAAACCTGTTTTTCTAGTGCAGTTATTTCCAAATAATGTCCTTGTCAACATTAGAAGATGAGGCATTGAACATTATACTGAACGTCAATGTGTGCAATTTATATTATTTTCAACAACTAGAGCATGCTTGTTCCTAAGTCTAAAGCAAATATAAAATATTTAAAACTTTACTGCGGTCACAAACTCTTTTTTTTTTCCCTGTCCGTTTAAAAATCACACTTTAATGATGCTTTTGTAACGAATCAAGCATTACTAGCATTATTCTTTTCCACCAGAATAATGAAATGGATCAACTTTATACATGAAAAATGAAAACAGAAGCGCACGCTTGGATTCAACGCACCTTTTTAAAGGAGACGAGTTTTAAAGCGTGCCCGCATTATCTACCAGAATGTGTAGTAAATCGGATGAATCTGCAACGTTTAAAAATATTCTCCACCAGGTACAATTTATGTAACAAATTAAAAGATGTTTAACACGTTTAAATGTATTCTCCAATTTATATAAGGAATTAGCTCGAATGGCGTGAAATATATCTATATATCTAATCAACGCGTGTTGTGACCAGTTATAAATATACATCAGCCATGAAAGGGAATTCATGTATGTGCACATATACATATAGATAATTAACTACAATGGATTATAATTAATTATGACTATGTATGTGGTCTAGACTAGCTTTATGAACTCTAAAGAGTGAGTTTATCCTTCTGGCCAGGAAGAATTAACCCACGAAGTTTGTTATTAAAGATTAGAGCGGGTAATCGAGATCTTATGCAGCATTTAAGGAACTCATCATGTGACCAAAACAGAGACAATCAAGCATGGTGATAATAGATTTTAATAGCTAGATGTAACTATGGATACGCACGACTAACTCTAAGCAAACATACATATGTACATCTATATACAAGGAAAGAAAAGGTATAGAGAGAAAGTAATGAAGTAAAAGGGACTGGCAGACAAAAACACAACTAATTAGCCTTTTTCAAAAACCAGCAACGACTTAAATCTCCTGTAAACAGGGGTACAATCTTAAACGCAGATATAGGTTCATTAACTATACTTGCATAGCTTCGGTATGAAAGTTCGCGCAAGGTCGTGTAGAGTTCTCTGGTTCGTTGCGCCATTTGCAAAAAGGTGTGAGCCATGAAGAGGTTGCATCCTTTGTCCGGGAGAGAGAGATCCTGGCTTCCTCTTCCCAGGGCACGTGGCCCCGGGGGAGAGAAACCAGGAGGAGTGTAGAAGTGAAGAGTTACTGAAGAGAGACGCGCGAAGACTGACAGAGAAGAGAAGAGACTAGAGAGTCAAAGCGTGGTGTTGTTTTAAAGACAACACCAACACACACGCCTCTTTGGGCTATGGGCCAATCAGGAAGTTGGATTTGCATGTCCAGGGAGGAGCCGGTTTATACCATATTATAAATGAAATTACGAGGAAGCATGAAATAACGTATCGCATTGCAATATGATATGCATAATCAATCAGGGTATCTCGAGACGATTAACTACATACCAAATTCGATGGACTTGTAAAGAATATTACAAATAAAACCTGGTTACAGACATTTAAAATGATAACCTAAATTAAAACTATCTAAAATCATTAAGGTTAGGTTACATGAATGCACAATATATGCAAACACGACAACATCACACTATTTGGACATCGAATAATTACATATAATTACATGTTACATTGAAAAGAGAGAGATTTCTCCATTGTGTGTGTAAGGTAAGCTTGTGTGTGTGTGTGTGTGTGTGTGTGCATGCGCATGTAGGTAGCTTGTGTGTGTGTGTGTGTGTGTGTGTGTGTGTGTGTGTGTGTGTGTGTGTGTGTGTGTGTACGAAGGGGGGAAGGTTGGTCGTTAGCATTCCAAAGGTATCTGGTCAAACTGGGGCTAGAGTGGTCATTAAACAGATAGGGATTTACAGCTCAAAAGAAACAAAAGAAACTTCTGTGCTAAGCCCAGGTTGATTCAGAAATCAGTTTGATACCATCAGACGTTACACTTTAATTACCCAACAACACAAGCAGTGTGATAAAACAAACTGAAAAAGAAACAAAGAAACAAACAAACAAAAAAAAACAATGCACTGAATGCATTGACTGGACTCACATGCTTCTCACTGTTATGGTAATGTTTAGACTAAACCTCAGTCCCCACACACGCATACCTGTAACTTTGGATTACATGCAATGTGCATATCTACAGAGTATCCTGTTCAGGATGCACATAAACAATTTATTAGGAATCTGCAATCGGAATTAATTCATTCGCACTGGATTTGCCTGTAATCATGTTTACCACTTTCTGAATCTCTCTTGTTATCTGTAAAAGCCAAAATAAACAAACAAATAAATAAACAACAACAACAAAAACAACAACAATAATAATAATCATAATAATAATAATAATAATAATAATAATAATAATAATAATGAAATGCAGAAGATCTTTCACAGCTGTCAAGTTCCTGCTAATTTAAAATGTTATGCCTATTTTACATGAATAAAAGAGCAGTATTTATCATTTTACTTTCATTCATTTTACAGTTTCAGATTGGAGAAACTAATACTTTAATTCTCTCTATCAGTCAGTATAGAGTATACAGGGGTTTTGCTTAAGGTAATTTAAACATCAGAATACACTGCAAGGATTTGGCACATGCCACTATGGGTCCTAAGTGAAAGGCCATGGTCTCTGGGTCAGAGGGATGGCATACTCTCTCTCTCCTGTCAATCACAGCAGCACAAAGCCAATCATGCGTGTCTCTGAGCTCGTGTATGCAGAAGAGGGTAGATGCTTTCATCAGAGTGTGTTGCAGTGCCCCGTGACACAGCAAGATCAGCAGCTTGCTTGAAGATATGTGATGAGAAATAACAGATGCATGAGCCAGCATCCCCATCCTCTGGTGGCAAAAGAAACGACAGCTGCAATCTCTAAGAAATTTATCTCTTAAATTTTTGCCCAGTTGGTAGGATTTTTAATTTTTTTTTTTAAACTATTAAAGTCACTCCTAAGAGACCGAAAGAGTAAAAAAACCAAAGGAAGGGAAAAAACAGTAAAAGACAATTAATCTGGCCGTCAAAAAGGACTTTGAAAGAACAAATGGAAGAAAAAAGT
The DNA here is from genome assembly GCA_023630585.1 of Cranoglanis bouderius. NCBI lineage: Eukaryota > Metazoa > Chordata > Actinopteri > Siluriformes > Cranoglanididae > Cranoglanis > Cranoglanis bouderius. The sequence goes on from CM042536.1 coordinate 31,973,628, forward strand.
ATTTTAAAAAGAGATTACAAATTAAAAGGGAAGGAAACTTCTAAAGAGTGAAAGATACTGTACAACAGGCGTTATTAACTAATTGCTAGTTTCAAGCAGTCCACTGAAACATTCAAAATTACTTTGAAATCTCTGAGGTGTGAGCACTTTGTCTGGTTTTAAACGTTACATCCTGTTCCAAACACAAGGACAAGTCCTTCAGAAAGGGATAAATCACTTTAACTCTGCAAAATTTCAGGGACTGTCAATGCTTAGAGAATTAGATTCACTCCAAGCCCTCACAACTACATGTCCTCCCTCACTGCAGTTACAGAATTATTCATGGTAGTTGCTGAATAACATGACTTATTATGAATAAGTGAATAATATGTCTAGAGTTTAAATGAATATAACTAGGAATGCAAGGTGAATTCTGAATGAATGGAAGAAAGCTATTAACTCTCATGGGAGAAGTAAGGAGAAGAAGGAAGGAAATTGAAAGGAAGAAAGCAAAGAAAGGAATACCGCCCTTACTCCCTTCCCCACCCCCTTTCTGAATGACAAATGCTGTGGTTGGACGATTTGGCAGGTTCCATTATGGCTGTAGATAGTCCAAAATTGTTTCAAATGGAAAATGAAACTATTTACACACAAGTGGGAGCAGAGCACACAGCCTCTCTCTTCTCCTCTCCTTTTTCTTTTCCCCAGACATTTTAGGAATCTGTGCACTAGCACCTAAAATGCAACATTTGTACACTGGCTCTTCAGCTCCTCTGTCTGTTTTCTATCAGAATGTGAATTCATCTCTCTTCTGCTATCCAATCACCTGCTCGTCTCATTTTCCTCTAGAATCTGAAATTAGAAACAGTTTAGCCTATTGTAGGATTCAGTGAAGCAAGAAGAAGCATCTAAAAAAAATAGTCTATTGAAATTTTAATAAATCACTTCATACTCCTTGTAAAGAGAGCTTTGATGGAATGTGGTTGGTGTTCCTGGGATAAGCTTCAGATTCACCACCACTCTTACCAGGGCTATGGCCACATTAATCTGGATAGATCTGAAAACTGCATTTTCATTTTAAAACATTTCTGTGTACACTGGCATTTTGAAACGCTTTCCAAAAATTGCTTGTCCATGCACATGCATAAAAACGTAAGAAGCTTTGGCCTGTGTCATTTCCATCAGGCGTTTATTTAAAAATGCAGTCGAAAGGTTGTACAAAGTGACATTAACTTTAACAGCGCTATCAAACTGGATAGCAGGCACAACAACTGCAGAACAACATCGTCCACCAGCTTGTTTGTTTTGAGTTGAATGGGTAACATGGGGGTTTGATTCCCGCCTCTGCCTTGTGTGTGCGAAGCTTGCATGTTCTCCCCTTGCTTTGGGGGTTTCAACCGGGTACTCTGGTTTCCTCCCCCAGTCCAAAGACATGCGTTGCAGGCTGATTGGCATCTCTAAATTGTCTGTAGTGTGTGAATGGGTGTGTGAGTGTGTGTGTGATTGTGCCCTGTGATGGGTTGCCACCCCATCCAGGGTGTCCCCCTCTATATGCCCCAAGTCTCCTGGGATAGACTCCAGGCTCCCATCGACCCTGTGTAAGATAAGCGGTACAGAAAATGGATGGATGGAATACAACTGTAAAGCCAGGTTTATGTATAAGGTACATTTTTCGGTCTGATTTTGATGTCGCAGACAAAAATCAGATAAAGTAAAAAAAAAAACACTTTGGTTATGAGTTGTTGGTGACGTGCTCACCAGCGGCCAATTTAGTACCATTGCTGCCAAAGACAGTGACAGGTTTAATTAAAGGTTTAATTAATTAACATAAAAGGTTCTCATTAATTAAAATTACGTTACCAGCCTACATGCCTGGACTTTCATACAGTGGGTTGCAAAGCTACTGTGCATGCAAACATAAAAAATATATATCTGTATGCTCACTTTAATGAATGGGCATTCCATGTTGTTCTCTTTTCCCCAAGCACAAATGTGTCATGGAGATTGATGATGTAAGCAGAACACAGTAATTTTCTTTAATCGTTAGAGTATCTTCATTGTATATTCTGACATGGAAACTATTACAGAATACAGCCAAGACTTTATCGGGATATATTCATATATCATCTCATACATTGTGCCGAGAAATAATCTTAAAAGCCTGCTTAAATCACACAGTCTACAACCAGTTTAAACCACTTAAAGAATACAACTGTATGTCAGAATCCACTTCCACATTTAAGCATTTGACCACAGAGGTGTGAGCATGGCAAAATCGCACCATTCCTAATTATAGTAATGAGATACATGCACACAGTCGCATACACACACCCACATGCTGTCGAAAAACGCCTTTTATCCAAGCCCTTATAGCGGTGGATTGCAGCTGATAATCACATTTATTTAAATGGGGACTCTCCCAGAATAGAAGATAAATATGGCACTTTAACCTGGTTATGAATGACAAGGTCATAATCTAATATTAAAATCCAGAATGGAAAATTGGAGAGAAAGGGACAATAAAGGATTAGGGAAGTTAGGTTTAATTTGAGCCATCAGCCTCAGGGCCTGCATATGTGTGTGTGTGTGTGTGTGTGTGTGTGTGTGTGTGTGTGTGTGTGTGTGTGTGTGTGTGTGTGTGTGTGTGTGCGTGAGAGAGAGAGAGAGAGAGAGAGAGAGAGAGCTGAAGGTTAAGCTGAACTGCAGACACCTCAGCAGATCTGGTTATAGCATAAATTTTCTTGCTACTATTATTGCAACACAAATTGGATTGCGATTTGGAATTAAAGCTGAGTGGAGAGATATGACTAAATTAGATTTGTGCCCCTTTGTAGAGTAGCATAATGGCCAGTGGTTAAAATTTATGCCAAACTTAACACACTCACTTCATATTTATCTACTGCATTTTAATAGGGATTTGACATAAATGTATATTTGATGTGCTCTCTTCCAGTAAGATATGGCATTATTCATTATGACAAATGCAGATATCATTATATTTCTTATGTGTGTGTGTGTGTGTGTGTGTGTGTATGTGTGTATACAGTTACTTCTAATAATATACACTCTACACATTACACACTTAACCATATGAGAAGATTTAATGCAGTGTTATACTCATGTCATACGTATGGCTTATACTTAAATAAGTTATACTTAAATAAGCTGACATTATATTATTTGTACACAACTTGTTTTCCTTTAAAAAATGTTGTGTTGCCATATATTTAATACACCTAGCAACACACTGTTCACACACCATGTTAATTATCATAATTATCGTCTTTTAATGGCTATTAACTTATTGCTGAATTAATTAGTGCAGTGTTCTATGTGGTATGTGTTACCATGCAAACATAAGCATATACTGTACAAGTGTCAGGTAGCATCAGATATCAATCACTCAAGCACAAGCAATTGCCTCCCCTAAAATTTAAATCCAACTAGTGTGTCTATATTATTTACTCTTATATCACTCTTAGTGAAATTCAATATTTTAGCAAATCAAAATATTGCATATCTCACTGCAATATCATGCTCTTCATTCATTTAATGCAAACTGCCCATGGCACCGTGATAAAACTCCATTGACGCATGGCTTCAGTGGGAACCTATGGCAGAGTAAAAGTACACGACGTCAGACAACAGGCTTTTAAAGCATAATTTTGGGTCCCGCCCAGACGCACAGCTTCTCCATGTGATGACTTGGAGACCTATGAAAAGGGCTGAACCTCGGAACCAACTGCCAATCATGAAATGGCGTGAAATGATGAACAATGAGCATGAGTGACATCATTTCAAACATATTGACTCTCAGAGTGCTCAGAGCATTGAGCAAAAACAGTTCATTTCGGCTCTCTCAGTACAGTAAAGTTGACTGGCTAATTGACTGGTAGTGCTGTGACCAAACACATGTCTGCTGACATCTATCTTAAAAAACACCATCCATCATTGGTCTTAAGTATACCAAGTCTCAGATAAATCCCAAGGCTAAAAAGTCTTTCTCACCATTTCACGTAATGCCTTCTACCTGAATATGTATGCGTATTACATGTACAAATGCACCAATACTGTTAATGACTTATACAGTAGTAGTTGCACTTTTTGGTTCTGATTGAGAAAGTAATCAGATTTTATGCATTTCTTATTATTCTTATTTTCTTTAACAAACTGTTAAATGGATTAACTACTTTGCTTTTCACAAAGATTATAAGATGTTAATTTTTCTTCAGATTGACCTCAGTTTGTTTACTTTTTGATTATAGTGTTTACATGTTGCATCCCGTCCAGGGTGTTCCCACCGTGTGCCCCTGAGATAGGCTCCAGGCTCCACTGTGACCCTGTGTAGTATAAGCGGGATGGAAAATGGCTGGATGGATATTTGTTAAGCGGGCATGGTGGCTTACTGGTTAGCATGTTTGCCTCGCACCTCCAGGGTCCAGTTTCCTCCCCCAGTCCAAAGACATGCACTGTAGGTTGATTGGCATTTCCAAATTGTCCGTAGTGTGTGAATGGGTGTGTGAGTGTGTGTGCAGTTGTGCTCTGTGATGGGTTGGCACCCCATCCAGCTTGTCCCCAGCCTTGTGCCTCTAGTCCCCTGGGATAGGCCCCAGGCTTCCCACAACCCTGTGTAGGATAAACGGAACAGAAAATGGATGGATGGATATTTGCATGTTTTCTATTCTGTTTGAGATATCAGGTGGATTATTAGGCTGCATGTATCTGTCCATGTCAAGTCACAAGTACTTCAGTTTGTAGTTTTTGTCATGTGCTTGTTATTGGAATAATTAGATCTACACTCTATACACAAAGATATAGAGGTCATTACACATGAGCTGCTAAGCCAAGGATAGGTGCTAAGCTAAAGATTCCATGTGATCTCATGTGCTCACCCCTCCACACATCCCCCTCCCAAAGCACCACACTGAGCTGTGTGATAACTCAGATCACAGATGAATACTACTCAGGAGGGAGGAGTGTGTCTACCACCTGCTTGTCAGCTCAAGACAGTTCACAGCTGTCACTGAACCTGACCAGACTGAGTCCAACGATCCATCCATCCCCCCATAACTCTCTCTCTCCCTTTTTCATGGAATTGATGAAAATGAAAGTGTCACTTTCATGTCCATTTTCTAAGCTGCAGTCTGATTAACCCAGCATACTGCCATTTCTTTCATCTCTGAATCTCACATATGTGACTCTGTATCCGTGTGTTGCATGTATAATCATAATCATAATAATGTCGGTGGGTAATTTAGCTTATCTTCTTTTGAACAGTCAGTCATGAAATTGAAGACTACAACCTTTCTTTTTTAATCTCTTGGAACTCTATATAGCTTAGTGTCCATTTTACGTTTTTGATATTATTGATCGTTAAAGCATAAAAAATAAATAAATTACTGAATATGGAACGATAGTTAGAATGATTTTCCATCATGAAACTTGACACTACTTCTTTCCTAAATGAACAAGCTATTTTAAGTCAATATTGTATCACACACATTCAATTTGGTCATTATGATGAAAGAAAATAGGTAATTGGTTTGTAAATATAAAACAAAAAGCTATTTTAGTCTCGATAACATTTATTCAGTCTTATTCAGATTTGTACCTCATATACATACATACATAAATACATACATACATACATACATACATACACAGCTGTCATCAGCAGGAATAAGTAAATGAAAGGATGCAGGGATTGCATGCTTCTTTTGATTCATGTATTTGTATTGCTACTACCATTAAGATATTAAGATATATATGTAATACATTAAAATATGGGGCTAACCTCTCCCAAGGGTAATTAACACACAATACATTTTGGTCTCTGTTTCATCGCCTACTGTAGTGTTTCATCTACATAAATGCTGTGATTTTATAATCTGTGCTTCTTCTCTCTGCCTTAATTTGACAGTTATGAAAATACCATTAATGTCAACCAGCCGCTGAACCTCATGCCTTTCCTTCTTTTCTATGTTAAGTTCTCATATGTGCAGAAGTGCAAGTGCTGGAAAGAAGCAATGAATGCAGTGAGGGATATTTCAAAGTATAGAAGAGGCAAAGCTGGAATCAAGAGATAGAGACAGGAAAATTGGATGATGGATGGATAGATAGCTGGCTGGCTGGATAGATGAATGGATGGATGGATATATGGATGTCAGCTGGATACGGTAGATTTGTATCTAAGAACTCCAGTTGTAATCACTGTTTCGTTCTCATTCACAGTATGCTCATACTAATCAACTTATCAGCACACTTAGTACATTTTTTTATTTTACAATATATACAGTCATGTGAAAAAATAAGTACACCCCATGGAAATTGCTGGGTTTTTTTGGACATATTTGGACAAGCAAACATTTGATCATCTTTGAAAAAGTGCTTATTAATAAAGTTGATATACTTGAACAAAACCACAAGGAAAATTAGCTTTTTCAATCATTTATTCAACAGAAATATCAATAGATGTGATATTCTTCTGTGGAAAAAAGTAAGTACACTCTTGCCCTCAGAAGCTAGTATTGCCCCCTTTAGCAGAAATAACTTCTTGTAGGTGTTTTGCACAATTGTACACCAGGCTTGCTGGAATTTTTGACCACTCTTCCATGCAATATTCTTTCAGTTGCAAGATGTTTGAGGGTTTTCTTAAATGTACTGCCCGTTTCAAATCCCCCCCACAACATTTCAATGGAATTCAAATCCGGACTTTGACTAGGCCATTCCATAACCCTCCTTTTCTCCTTTTTGAGCCATTCCTTGGTGGATTTGCTAGTGTGCTTAGGATCATCATCCTGTCGAAAGGTCCACTTTTAGTTCAGCTTCAACTTTCGGACAGATGGCTTCACATTATCTTCAAGCACTCTTTGATATGATGCAGAATTCATAGTTGAATCAGTGAATGCAAGCTGTCCAGTCCCTGAGGCAGCTAAGCAACCCCAAACCTTAACTTTTGCACCACCATGCTTCACAGTTGGTATGAGGTGCCTCTCCTGAAAAGCTGTCTTTGTGTCAAACATGTCTGCTGTTACTGTGGCCAAACAACTCTATCTTTGATTTGTATGTCCAGAGCACATTATTCCAAAAGGCCTGGTCTTTGCCTATATGCTCACTGGCAAACTTTAGTCTTGCAAAAGCTTTTTCCTGGCATGCCTACCCTGCAGGGGTAAATTTGTGCAATCTCTTTCTGATTGTAGAAGCATGCACTTTGACACCAACAGTTGCAAGACTTATGCCAGGGACACACTAGACGATTTAAAAAAAAAAACTTAACCGATTTTAAACTGTGGGAGACCACGATACTCCACTTTCATGGCATGTTTGTAGCTGCCATGTTTCCGCTATAAAAGCACGCAACACCTGGTTGGTGATGCTTCCTGGCTCTCATTGGCTATTGTGGATATCCCGCCTCCTGCAGCCCGATCAAGAGTCGTGAATATCAAACATGTTTTGGGATCGAGGAGGCTCCGACTCGATCCAGAGCAGTAAGGTAATCGTAATGACAGCACACAATTGAGGATTTTTTGGACAAAAAGTCAGTAACGACAGGCCTCGAATTGGGTCACGACACCCGATTGTTGGGGAGGGTGCAAATCGGGCTTAAAATCTTCAAGTGTGTGGCCAGCCTTAATAGCAGATCCTGTGATGAAATTTCGGGGTTCTTGGAGACTTCTTTTTGCATTGGACGGTCTGCTCTTGGGCTGAATTTGCTGGGACGGCCAGTGTTGGACAAATTGGCAGTTGTTTGAAATCTGCACCACTTGTCAATTATTTCACAAGTGAAATACATCATTCCTTACAGTGGAATGATGTATTTCAAATAATTTGGAGATCTTTTTAAATCCCTTGCCAGACTCATAGGCATCCACAACTTCTTTCCTGAAGGCCTTACAAAAACTATTTAGATCTTGGCGTGATGACACCACACACCTCAATAACAAAGGGAACACCAGACACTAGATGTGAGAGGTTTAAATAAGACAGGTTCCACCTGCACTCCCTAAACAGGTTCTAATCACTGGCACCCTGAGCAGCATCTTGAACAGCTGATTCTAATTTTATGGATTTGAGGGTGTGATAAGTGTAGGGGTGTACTTACTTTTTCCATGTGACTGAACTGTTTTTTGTTCATTTAAATTGTGAAAATTACTTAAAAATGTCAATTTTATGTGTCATTTGATAGAGTGCATCACCTTTATTAATAAGCACTGTTTCAAAGGCACTGATCAAATGTTTGCTTGTCCAAATATGCCAAAAAATCCAACAATTTCCATGGGGTGTACTTATTTTTTCACATGACTATAATTGTAGAAGAGTAATGATTTATAATCTAGCTATGCAATGTGATGGTGACTCTTTTGAGTCTGTTTCCTCTGTTCCTATGTTTCTTCCTCATGTCGTCTTAGGGAATTTATCCTTGAGACTGTTGCCACTGGTTTGACCATTAGGGATCTAAATCTACATCCAGATTTCTGTAAAGCTGCTTTCTGACGATGTCTATTGTTAAAAGCAATATACAAATGAAATTGAATTCATTTGGATAAATTGCGATCATGGATATGAAGCAGCTGTAGTCCAAAGCATTGTCCAGAGTTCAGTGATGCAAACATCAATCAGGCACCGGGTGATATGTTTCCGCTCCATTTCATCATTATTTTCACATTATACATACAGTTCCCTCCACTAATATTGGCACCCTTGGTAAATATGAGCAAATAAGGCTGTGAAAAATTGTTTTTATTGTTTAACCTTTTGATCTTTTGTTCAAAAAAATCACCAAAATACTCTTCTCTCATGGATATCAAACAATTGCAAACAAAACACAGGTTTATAAAAAAATAAAAAAATATGTAGGTGTGCAACAATTATTGGCACCCTTTTAGTCAATACTTTGTGCTACCTCCCTTTGCCAAGATAACAGTTCTGAGTCTTCTCCTATAATGCCTGATGAGGTTGGAGAATACATGTCAAGGGATCTGAGACCATTCCTCCATACAGAATCTTTCCAGATCCTTCAAATTTCGAGGTCCACACTGGTGGACTCTCCTCTTCAGTTCACCCCACAGGTTTTCTATGTGTTTCAAGTCAGAGGACTGGGATGGCCATTGCAGGACCTTGATTTTGTGGTCAGTAAACCATTTTTGTGTTGATTTTGATGTATGTTTTGGATCATTGTCCCGCTGGAAGATCCAACCACGGCCCATTTTAAGCTTTGTGGCAGAGGCAGTCAGGTTTTCATTTAATATCTGTTGATATTTGATAGAGTCCATGATGCCATGTATCCTAACAAAATGTCCATGTCCTCTGGCAGCCCCAAAAGATTAAAGAGCCACCACCATATTTAACTGTGTGGATGAGATACTTTTCCATATGGCTACCTCTCTGTGTGCGCCAAAATCACCTCTGGTGTTTATTGCCAAAAAGCTCTATTTTGGTTTCATCTGACCATAGAACCCGATCCCATTTGAAGGTCCAATAGTGTCTGGCAAACTGAAGACACTTAAGTTTGTTTTTGGATAAGAGTAGAGGCTTTTTTCTTGAAACCCTTCCAAACAACTTGTGGTGATGTAGGTGACTTTGATTGTAGTTTTGGAGACTTTCTGACCCCAAGACACAACTAACTTCTGTAATTCTTAAGCTGTGATCCTTGGAGATTTTTTGGCCACTCGAATCATCCTCCTCACAGTGCGTTGAGACAATATAGACACACGTCCTCTTCCAGGTTGATTCATAACATTTCCAGTTGACTGGAACTTCTTAATTATTGTCCTGATGGTGGAAATGAACATTTTTAATGCGTGTGCTATTTTCTTATAGCCACTTTCCATTTTGTGCTCAACAACCTTTTGCCACACATCACAGCTATATTCCTTAGTCTTACCCATTGGTATGAATGACTAAGGGAATTTGGCCTATGTGTTACCTCATATTTATACCCCTGTGAAACAGGAAGTCATTGTTGAACAATTTCCTGTTCCTAGTCACCCAGGTATACCAAAGAAAATGCAAAATATCAATTTGAATATAGTACTTCAAATATATTTTTCTCATATGAATTCATAGAGGTGCCAATAATTGTTGCACACCTATATTTAACAAAGATTTTTTTAATAAACCTGTGTTTTGTTTGCAATTGTTTGATATCCATGAGAGCAGAGAGAAGATCAAAAGATCAAAAGTTTAAACAATAAAGACAATTTTTTCACAGCCTTCTTTGCTCATATTTACCAAGGGTGCCAATATTAGTGGAGGGCACTGTAGATTAATACTGTACAAAGACATATATGAGAGAACTGTTTAAGGAGAGCTTTCAGGGACCTCCGATTGTTGTGGTCTGAGTCCATTTTTATATTGATGGCATCACACACACTTTTACAATATATACACATAAACACAGAGTGTAAAAAGTACAACTATTACTCTAACCAACAAAACACACAAGCAGACTTGGACCAGTGTGTGATCTTCATGGCTTATAAATTGCAAGAGCAGAATAAAAGTTCCGGGCAGGTCAAACTTCAGTTAAAGGGCAGAAGCAGTATCACAATGACACAACCAACAAACACACTCCTCTAACATTCTGTGTCTAACATCCTCCCCTAACTTCCTGTACACCTGCGTCAGTCCAGCTGTTCCCCTCTCTGGCAGGGGTTTTAGTTGGAGTTGGTGTGGTATGTGTGTGTGTGTGTGTGTGTGTGTGTGTGTGCTGAATTCAGTCCTTCTTCACTTCTTGATCAGCTGCCAGTCCAAGGGTTGAGCCAACTGGCTTTTATTAAACTGTGTGTGTGTGTGTGTGTGTGTGTGTGTGTGTGTGTGTGTGTGTGTGTGTGTGTGTGTGTGTGTGTGTGTGTGCTATTACATCGGTGGGGACCAAATCCCCACAAATAATGCAATATCTAATAGCTTTGACCATGTGGGGATATTTGGCTGTTTTCTTTGTTGTTGTTGTTGTTTTTTTTTTTTTCAAAACAATAAAATAAAATAAAAATATAGAGCTTTTATTTAAATGTCAGATGTCCTCACAAGGATAGTAAACTTCTGTGTGTCTTTGACAGAGTGGAATCTTTACCACACTGCTGTCAATGTTCATCAACAAGATTAACAAACATAATTCCATAGAGCCCAAATAGACCAATTCTATAAAGATATGGCATTTACAGGGTGTCCAGAAAGTCAGGAACTAATGAGAGTATCAAGAAATACCAAGAAGCACTATCACTAACCTTTTGTCCAATGTTAAAGCATTTTTTTTAACTGTAAGGAAAAAATAAATATAAAAATAAGTGTAAATAAATAAATAATAAATATGACCCTGATAAGTTGGACACTCTGTATATTCACTGAAGCTTGAGCCACAATAGAAAGATAAGGAGAAGTGAAGAAATAAATGGACAAGTGGAGAGGAAAAGAGCATGTTGATGTGTTTGGGTTTAAAACATTTGGTATTTCCCCAGAAATCTCCAGATTTTGAGGCTAGGTAGCTGCAAATCTTGGGTGGGTGCATATTAGTTTATGCTTATGTTCAGACAATCACATTAGCAACCTGAACTCAAAGCATCATTCATACTTACTGTTAGAGTTTCCCTCGTTCTCGGAGTTGCTTACGAAGCGAGCGGCTGACTCGAACACTTCCGCATTCCTTGCACCGCGTTGCTGAGAGCAGCGCCTCCCCATTCATGAACTCATGTTTTGTTTACTTTGCCATGTGCTTTTGTTTTTGTTTTACATCATGTCCCCTCCTCTGTATTTTCATTGGTTTTCTGCTCCCTGGTTTACGTCATGTCTCCGCCCCGTTTTGTGTTTTGTGTTTAATCTCGTTTGTTTCCGATTACCCTCCTTATGTAAACTTCTTCCCGTTTCCACTTCCTCGCGGAGTATTAAATGAAAGTATTGAATGTTGTGAATGAATGTGCCATGCGTTTGCACTCTCCTGGACCATGGACTCCAGCCTCGCGATTGTTTGGATTACTGCCTCATTCTATTGTGGAATATAACCTTGCCTTTGTGGATCTACTTCCTGGTGATTCTGTGGATTATTGGCCATGTATTTTTTGTAAACCACAGCCTTTGTTTTTTCATGAGGATTATCGTTTGTTTTTACCCTGCCTTTTGAGTTACGTTTTTCCCCTGTCCCAATACTTATGGTTCTTTGCGTTTCCCCCTGTCCTTATACTTTTGGTTTGTTCTTATTAAAGTGACTTTCCCCTGCGCTTGCATCCAGTCCCCGTTTGTGTTACATAACACTTACATATATGAATATACATTCATAACATATTCTTAAAAATTTAGCTTAAACTACAAATACTAACATTATATCCTGAATTTAACCCTAATCCTTTTAAACAATATAGCGTTAATAATACAGTGGCATTAAAAAGTTATTTTTAGTTAAAATTATATAAAACAATTTATTTGCGATTTTGAACAAAATGGATGATTGAATGGCAGCTAAATGCATGAGGTCCCATCCCTTACCTTATTCACTTTCTCTTCGATGTTTTCTTCTCAGGGAGGGAAGATCCCGGTGCGGTGGACGTCTCCGGAAGCTATTGCTTACAGGAAGTTCACATCAGCAAGTGACGTGTGGAGCTATGGCATCGTCATGTGGGAAGTGATGTCATTTGGCGAGCGGCCATACTGGGACATGTCCAATCAAGATGTAAGTTTGCCCCATTCACCTAGTTTAGCATTGTAAGTTGTACTGACATAAGCAAGCGTGGCCCACAGTGTAGGCTATGCATGGGCCCACGGTCAACCCAACATTTTTTTTATTTGTTAAGTGACATGAAGCACAAACATACTTCTAATATGCTCCCATGTTAATGTAGGCCTTTATACTGAACGTGTACAGAGCGGTGCAGCTGACATGCAACACAATATGAGTGGCATAGGCCTTTTTATTTATTTATTTATTTTTAGATATAAACACTTCAAAAAAACTTTATTTTGCAGTGTATGCCCATCCTTTAAACAGCACATGAGGTAGACTATATTTCAGCCTGTAGATGTACTGTAGCAGGATGTTGGTTAACATGAGGTTGGGCATGTGAAAGTGAAAATGTATTGGTTATCAAAATAAATTTCTTATATATAAAAATATATACATGTAGGGAAAATTAGCTTTTCCTTTTGTTAAATTGAGCTCAAAAGGGGGAATGTGCAAACTTAATATTTCAACAGCTGATCAACTATTCGGCCACCGATGAGTTGAACTTAATGTCTCTTATTAAGTCTGGTTAGGATATTAACCCTGTGGCCACCGGTAATAATATCCTGATGTTAAACACGAATTATGAGCACAGTAACAAGATCAGACAACTTAAGACAATAAATCATAAATATGGACAAGAGACACTTGCTATTAAAATCAGGCAGGACTTTATTAAACTATTCTAATACACAAAACTAACCTAACACAAACACACACACACACACACACACACACACACACACAAGAGGGGTGAAAATAGCTTTGACGGAGAATGAATGGCTCCCTAGTTTTAACACCATACGCTGTTCTTAGACCTTGACCTGAACGAACCATCAACAGTTAATTTAATTTTAGAAGGGCTCTATTCAATACACCAGCTTCGACTGAGACCTGGAGGTGCTTACTTGCGTTTCTGGTTGGTAGGGATTTGTCAGAGGTCTGGTTGCTTTTGAGCGGTATCTAGGAAGACCAATCGAGATGGTGAATATAGTGGAGTCTCATAGGCTTGGCGGAGGTTCCTCTGGTTCTTTCACGACTAGTTAGGAAGCCTTGCAGGAACCGGCTCACACCGATGTTGATTGCAGAGTACTCTTGCAGATGTTAAGTGAAGAGAGAGAATTCCTAAAGAGGTTGATTGGAGAACTCCCAGAAGATGTTGGTAGAAGAGACCTCCTTCAGCTGTTGTTAGTTGACTTAGCTTAGCTTGTACTTAGCTTGGTGCCCCAAAGTCTGCACATGGGGGCTCATGATTTAAGGCTTATGTGACGGGTGATCTTATGCTGCTTGTGCGCTAAGGTCCTACATACAGTATAAAAATATTAAGGAATTTACTGTTTTTATGGTGTACCTAATATTCGATACTATGGTACATATTATAGTATGTATCTAAACATAATACATGCATCCCCCCAGCCTAATATTTAGAACCTAATGCAGCCCCTGATCCAAAAAACATTTCCTATTCTCTAGATTGTTCACTAAAGACTGTTTTAATAAAGCAGAGGTATTCAAGCTGTAGGGTGAAAGAATAGAAGTGGAGTGCAGGTGGAAAATACCAAAAAATTAATATTTAAATGACTGTATCAGACCTGCCAACCTTCATGTATTTTGCATAGGAATTCTGCATTTTAACATCAGAGTATGC